>JAOSBN010000009.1:471368-483415 GCA_027563595.1 Erythroxylum suave
CTCAATATCATTCATAAACAAGTCAAAATCAATGAGTGATCATAAACACCCAAAACAGAACATATACATATACATATACATATACATATACATATACATATACATATTCATTACCCCTTTCTGCACATGTTCAACTTATTAACACCCTCATTACTCTTCTTATTTGTCCTTCTAATTCCTCTCATTTCAAGACACCATAATACTCCTTTTTATTAGCTCTTAACTTACTTAAACTCATCTTTATATCAACCAAAGAGACATATGTTATCTACCAAGAAAACAGAACATGAACATCCATTTACAAATCAATTTTCTGCACTTCTTTCTACATATTTTTAATGTTCTTTCAAATTTCATCCTCATCTCTATGAAAACTTATGAAATATTGATCATCACAAACATAAAAACAAGAAAGGAACATATCCAAGTTACTCATCTACATTTCACACACACATATATACATTTCTTCATGCTTATGATCACAATTCTCAAATTACACATCAAAATGTTTTATTTAACACTAACCCATGAAGATCAACATGTAACTTACTTGATTTATCTTCAAATCCTTAAAAAACATATCAACCATGTCTCTCACGACCATCACCATCCTAGGGTGGGTTTGGTTTTTTGTGAGAAATGAAGAAGGGAGCAAGTTAAAAGTAGTAAGTGAAAGATTAGAGGTTAGGTTTAACATGTAAGGAAATTGGAGAGTAAAAACGTGAAAGATGGATAAGAAATAAAGAAGATGATGAAGCTTACGAAGAGAAGGAGAGGAAAGCAAAATGAAATACCAAATTCACTTAATTTGGTGTATAATACGTAAGTGAAGAATGAGTGACAAGTGTTGGTGAAACTAATCCAGTTAACTCCAATTTCTAGTCCTATTGTCTCCAAATTTCAATGACATAAGTCATTAAATCCAAATATCATTTATAAAAATTTTCATTGCCATTTGACTCTTATTTCTACTACCATTTATCAATTATCCTACCACTTGGCATTTTTCCTAGTCCAAAAATACGTAACAAATTTCCAGAAATTTCTCCAAAAATTTTAAATCTGCAAATACACTCTCCAAATCAATTTTCAACACATAAAAATCATAATTCTCAACAAAAAAATCAATTTTAGAAACAATTATGCCCAGAATGTCAATGAATGCATGTATAATCATTTTCATATGCAAATTTCACTATTCATATGTATGTGTATGTCATATTATGCATAAGCATGAAATGCATTTCTATATTATCTCATAGCTAATTCTCATGTACAGTATTTCCGGCTCTAACCCTAATATGGGAATGGGATGTGACATTGCTCATCTTAGCACCAACAATATATTCAAATGTTGTAAGTTATCTTTAACTTTTAAACACTAAGTATACACATAAACTTTATAAACATTAAATGCTCAACCATCTTCCTTTAACCTTATACCTTTATAAGAAAATTAAAGAACTTAAAAGTAATTTTATCAGTGTGAAGGTGGGAAGCCAATCTTAAAATTAAAGACAATAAAAGAGACCACCATATTAAAATAAAGTATTATTTTATTTGACAACATATTCAATCCAAACTATTACTTCCTTGATCAATATCATCTTAGCAGTAACTAGGTCATAAATTCACTAAGGCACTTGATCAGGACTAGTTTCAAACTTTTCTAGAAAAGTTAGGCATTTCTGATTTCTATGTTCCAACTTGTAGTGGAGTAAAAGATAATTTTATAAAATCATTGTTGCATATATTTTGACTAGAATTATTCTTGCATATATTGTGGGAATAATTATATCTTTTCATAACATCACTGATGTTCACGTTGTAATCAACTCTCTTTAGTCACATGCATAAAACAAGAAAACACCTTAAATACAAAATTGCTAAGACATTCAATAAATTTATAAGTGACAAAATGTTCTTTGCTAGAAGAATACAAACGTAGACTTAATTCATCACCTTAAGTTCAAACTTCCAAAATTCACATAATAGGAAGCATGACTCAAAAGATCACATTGATGAACCAATTCTCTATTGGAAGCAAGTATTTGTTTGACAGAGATCAAAGCCCTTTTTCATATAGGTAATCAGGTCACAAGTCAATTAAATAGCATGGTTATAACTACTCTAACATCGAATGTAATCTATAAATTGACAAACCTATGAACAAGATTAGATGGTAGCCCAATATTGATCTGAGAAATATTTTTAATCTTCATATGACATTTAGGAAAGAAAAATAAGCCTTCAAAGTTTAAAATAATATATGATTTTTTTCTCTCTTTATATTATTCAAGCTTGTAAGAAATATAGCAACATGACCAAAAAGTGGTAATCAAAGCACCAAAATAATTATTATACATCCTTTAAATTATCATGCATAATATAATTTCTAGCAAGTTGAAACCCCTATGACAACTGTATCAAATTTATTAATTTATTTCTCATTCATAGTTATGTTTAGAATGTGTTTAACACTAATTCTCTAACATTCCTGAGAAATAAATTTTGAATATCAACAAAAAATTTATGAAAGCATAAAAATTTCTACTTTTAAGATTGGATAGAGACTCTACATTTAGATAAACATGCCCTCTAGTAAAAAACTTGCAGGATTAAAGTCACAAGTTCAAATAAGATATTGACTCCTAAATTTCAAGATAAAAAATAGTCTCACAACCTGCAAGTTTGGATGAGAAATGAATTTCCTAACTTTAAGATAAAAAGCTATAAGAACATTTGTCGTAAATATAAGATAGAAACAAAATCTTAATCTCATGATAAAAAAAGGGAAGAATAATTTAGGTCTAAAAGAGCCATTTAATTAGCTGTTTAGGTGACACTTGCATAGCTCAAGTGTCATATTCAAAGTCACTTCTTTAGCTCTTCGAATTTTTCTAAAGAAAGTTTTTTAAAAGCATTAGTCAAGTAACTTGATACTCTGAATACCTAATTTTATTCTTTCAATATTCAAAAAGAAAAATACCAACTTTAAATATAATTAAATAAAGAGAAGTGGGAGATAATGATGCTTACCAAATAAAACTCTACAATAACTTTAGAGTCTTCTCATGATTACAATCTTCATAGAGAAAACATGTTATTTTAGAAAGATAAAATCACTATCTTACTTAAATTTTACATACTAAACTAGTATAAAAAGGATATCAAAGCCACCAAAAAAAGGTTAGGTTTTTTTACTTTATATCTTACTTAAATGTTAGAGCATGCTCACAACTTGGAATGGTTCTAAATATTCTTTCTATTAGTTCAATTATATATTGGTAAAAGACTAAACTTTTAGCCCACATTAGAGTTAAAAGCTTTTAGGAGAAACAAAAGGCCTTTACAATATACTCCAATTTGAAATAAGTCATATCAAAAAGTTTTTTGATAGTTGCAGATAACTCTAACTTTTTTTTAATATAAGCAAAGAATATAAAAAATTGTTAGGTTTGTTACTTTATATCTAACTTGAATGTTAGAGAATGCTCACAACTTAGAATGGTTCTAAATATTCTTTCTATTATTACAATTATATATTGATAAAAGACTAAACTTTTAGTCCACATTAGAGTTAAAAGCTTTTAGGAGAAACAAAATGCCATTGCAATATGCTCCATTTTGAAACAAGTCATAGCAAAAAGTTTATTGATGTAATAATTTTTAGAAGCATAATGAAAGTAATGTTTAATGATATAGATAATTGCAAATAACTCTTAACTTTTTTTTATATATAAGCAAAGAATAAGCCTTGCAAATGGAAGTGTCATAAACAATCAAAACTTTGTAATTATAGCTACAAATGGCATTATTAATAAAAGGCTAACCCTCAATAACAACAATAAGACCATATGGAATATTATAAGGTCTCACACTAGATTCTAAAGGGAAAATATAAAATACTTAAATGAAAAAATAAATCTATGAACTAAGATACTCAATGGCCAAATTGAGCTCATAGTGTTTATGGTCATTTAGAAGAGGAAGTAGGCTTACCTAATAAACCTTTTCTTTTACTAAAGTTTTGTATTTTTAACCTTAGGGAAGGTCTTAAGTATTAATACATTTATAAACTATTATTACATTCCACACACTGTATGACTAAGATTTATAAATTAAATACCATAATTATTCTTCAATTAAAAGTTAATTTGGTCATCTTTTAATGTAACAAGTTTCATAAGTTTCATATGATCTATAATCAAAATAATACATATATCCTTATATGTAACTTTATAATTCTCATTATGTGGATTTAAATAACATGGAATAAAAAGATAATCTTGTTTCTTGCCATTTATGTTAAGCATATGTTTATCTTGATCTAACATGTTCAAACTATTTACATAAATTTGGATTAACAACTTGTACTTAAAATTTTTTTTCTTATCGTACATTATATATTATGGAAAGCTGAATTCAAATTTATTACCAAACACTTAAAAGTATGAATGAGAAATACATATGATCTACATCATGCCTATTATTAGCAAGAAAAGTCATGCAAATATCTTCTTATAATGTTAACCATTATCTTACTATAACAAATATCTTCGATTGTAGCCCTTATTTATCCTTTTAATAGATAAAATCAAATGAAACATTTCCTTTAAGGTACTAAACCTTATAGCTTTACTTTATGCAACTATTTGCAATATAATATCATGTTGTTGACATTCATCCTATAAGTTTCCTTGAATTTGCAATATGTTTCCTTGAATTTCATGAGATATAAAATGTTATTATGTTTTGTCATCTATATGACATTGACATTCCTCTTAAGATTTATCACAAAGGTTATTAGCAAGACTGCAAATTGGACTTACAACTTTTCTTATTATATATGCAAAATGTTCTCAAATTTAACCTATATCCAAAATATTTGATTCACTAATGCTTAGTTTTAACTATACTAAATAAACGTAATTTACTACTTAAAACAATATAAGTATAATGAAAATATGGTTAAATGTCAAGATCAAATACGATTACAAATTTAATCATGTAGTTGATTACTCCTACTATTTTATTTAAATAATAGCCCTTAACATTATTCTAGAAAGTTTATTTAATCTTCTAAATGGGATAAGATCCCATTCAAACTTAGTTGATGTTAAGTTTGCTCAACAAACCAACTAAACTTAAGTTAGGTAAATAACATATTTTCAATGACATCTTATGACTCCTAGATTAGTTAGGTGATAAATCCTTATCAAAACTTATTTTATATGTTCTTAATCGTACCTCTAAATTCAAATGATCATGAGTTTGTCCAAATCATAAAAATTCTATTGGTCTAGAACCATAACTTTAATACTAAATATATTCAAGTTAAAGTGACCTTAAGTTTGCTTAACAAGCCTAATAATAAATAAAATTAAAAATTGTTATTATAATAATAGAAGGTAAAAATCATGTTCTAATATGTACTTAATATTTTAACAAGAGATTTAATTTTTAAATGGTTTCATTAACCAAAAATGACATGATAATTTCAATAAATATAGATATGCAAAATTTAATATACATATCAAATATACCAAACATATATAAAACTTGTAATTCATCATGAAAATATAATTATATTATAAGCATAATATATTAACCTTTATTTGATTCTAGTTGTTGATATAAAAGTTGTAATTAAAATAATCAATCGGCTGAGATGGTCCGCCACTATGTTTTCTACCCCCTTCTTATCTCTGATCTCCAAGTCGAATTCTTGAAGGAGAAAAATCTATCTGATCAGCCTCAGTTTTGCTTCCTTCTTCGTGAGCAAGTATCATAAAGTTGCATTATCAGAATAAACAATCAGTTTAGCACTAAGCAAATACAATCGAAACTTTTCCAAAACAAAAACCATATATAAGAGTTCTCTTTCAGTAGTTGAATAATTTAATTGTGTTGGGTTTAGAGTCTTGGAAACATAGTGGATGGTGTGCAAAGCTTTTCCCACTCTTTGTCCTAGAACTACCCCCATTGCATAATCACTTACATTATATATGATCTCAAAAGGGGGGTTCCAATCTAATGGTTGAATCACCAGTGAGGATGTTAGAAGCTCCTTAAGTTTGTTGAATGCTTCCTTGTACTTCTCATCAAACTCAAAGGAGACATCTTATCGTAGAAGCTTATATAGTGGTGCGACTATCTTTGAAAAGTCCTTAATAAACCTTCGATAAAAACCAGCATACTTAAGAAAAGAACGCACTTTTTTCTCAATAAAAGAGTAAGGTAAAGAAAAAATATGATCAACTTTAGATTTATCTACTTCAGTACCCTAGCAGATATAACATGGCCTAAAAATATACCTTGATCCACTGTAAAATGACATTTTTCTCAGTTCAACACAAGGTTAGTTTCTATGCATCGTTCCAAGATAATGGCAAGATTCTTAAGACGTTCATTAAAAGAAGATTCATATACACTAAAATCATCCATGAATATCTCAAAAATCTTCTCAACATATTCAGAAAAATGCTTACCATACACCTTTGGCATGTGGCAAGTGCATTACATAATCCGAATGGCATCCTTTGGTAAGCGAACGTATCGAATGGGCATGTGAATATGGTCTTCTTATGATCTTTTGGTGTGATTGGAATCTGAAGATAACCTAAAAAATCATCTAGAAAGCAATAATAATCATAACCCTCTAATATCTCAAGCATCTGATCAACAAAGGGAAGGGGAAAGTGGTCTTTACGAGTTACATAATTCAACTTCTTATAATCATACATACTCGCCACCTAGTCTGCACTCCAATAGGAACCAACTCACCTTCCTGGTTTGTCACAACGGCGATTCCAAACTTCTTTAAAACGACCTAAATAGGATTTACCCACTTACTATTGGAAATTGGGTAAATCACCCCAGCATCAAGAAGCTTCAACACCTCCTTCACAACTTCCATCATTAAAGGATTCAACTTATGCTGATCTTGCCTTGTGGATTTTGCATCCTCCTAAAACAAAATGTGGTGCATGTAAATAGATGGGCTTAAACATTGGATATCTACAATAGACCACGCGATGGCCTTCTTATGCTCTTTCAATAGTCAAACTAGCCTTTACTCTTGATTCGAAATCAACTTTACCGAAATGATGACTAGGTGAGTTTGTTTATCTCCCAAATAGGCATACTTTTGGTGTGTAGGTAGTGGCTTCAATTCCAATTCTGATGCCTACACATCAGAAGATAATAACTTTAGGTGAGAATCAGATAGTTTTATAGAAGCCAAATCATACCTTTTTGGAGAGTTCCAATGGTAACCGTTCGTCATTTCTATAAGCTCTTCTCCCATCTCAACATTAGTATTAGGTTTTATTTCCATGTCCACAGTCAAAACGATTTACAAATGATCGTTACAACTAAATTTAAACATTTTCTGTACCAAAGGATCAATCACATCAATAGAAAAAAACAATGATCATCAAGAGGATGTTTCATGGCATCAAAAATATTGAAATGAATCACTTCCCTATAAAATTCCATCGTAAGGATTCCCTCACAAACATCTATCTTAGTTTAAGTCATAATAAAAAAAGATCTCCCTAATAAGATAGGTTTCGAATTACATGAAGTGTCATTGTTCATATCCACAACATAGAGATATGTAGGAAATACTTACTTATTCACTTGTACTAAAGCATCCTTAACCACACCATCAGGATAAGCATTAATGTAGTCAGCCAATTGTATTATCACACTCATTTCTTCCAAAGGACCCAAATTCAAAAAAACATAAATCAAGTAAGGCATCACATTAATCGAAGCACCCAAATCTAATATAGCTCTATTGATCACAGTATTTTGCAGGGAATGATGAACATACCTAGATCTTGACATTTTGGAGGCATCTTCTTTCTAAATATTGTAGACACATTCTCACCCATCATTACTTTTTCATCACCCCTCAATTTCCTCTTATGTGTATATAGTTCTTTCAGGAATTTGACATACCTTAGTACTTGTTTGATGGCCTCGAGCAGTGGTATATTGACTTCCACTTTTCGGAAAGTCTCCAATATCTCTTTGTCCTTCTCCTCATTGTTCAGTTTTGTCAATTTGCTCAGGAAAAGTAGAGGATTAGTCTTAATAATAATGGGACTTTCGAAATTTACCTTTGTACTCAATGAAGGGTTTTCTTCCTTTCCTAATTCCTTCTCAATCTCTTTCTTATAAACAATCCCCGAGGGAGTCATTTTAGGACCCTCAATCTCCTTTCTGCTCTTTAGGGTTATAGAACTGACATTCTTAGGGTTCACCTCAGGTTGGGATGGCAGCTTTCCTCTAATTTGCGATTCGATACTGTTTATCCTCACTGCCATCTAACCTATTTGGTTTTCCATGTTCTGTTGGCTTGCTTTTCTGATTTGTTGTAAACCCTGTTGCAATTACTGCTGCCACATACTTTGTTGTAATTGCTGCATATCTTGTTGAAATTGCAGATTGTTAGTAGCAACTAAAGAAGAGGCTCCCTATGCTCCTTGTTGCCTTGGTTGAAATTCTTATGCTCCTTGCAGCCAATTCTGGAAGTAGTTCTGCTGTCTTTTCCCTCCATAACTCAAGTTGGGATGATCCCTCCAACCCGGGTTATATATTTGTTAATAAGAGTAATACTGATTCGGGAAGTTCCCACCTGTAACATTCATTTACTCCATACTTCCTTTTTGTAATGTCAGACACTTATCAGTTGGATAGCTTGTGTTTGAACATATTCTGTATACTTTCACTTGTGCCTATCCAATTACAATATGTCTCACAAAAGATTTGAGTCCATCTAAAAGATATACGATAAATGAAGTATTAACTTTGATTACTGGTCAAATATCATTGCGAGTGCAGAATTGCTATGTGTGAGCGGCTATCCGCTTAAGTAAGCTCCTGGCTTCGAGGGGAGTCTTCTCGCAAAGTACCCTATCACTTGCTGCATCAACCAAACTCCTCTCCATCGATAACAGTCCTTTATAGAAATATTGGATGAGAAGTTGCTCCAATATGTTGTTGTGCGGACAACTAGCATATAACTTCTTGAACCGCTCCCAGTACTCGTAAAGAGACTCTCCATTATACCGCTTAATGCCACATATCTCCTTTCCAATACTTGCTGTCTTTGAGGCCGGAAAATATTTCTCCCAGAATAATCTCTTCATCTTTAGCCACGTATTTACACTCCCAGCTGGTAGATCAGATAGCCAATCCTTTGTTGCATCCTTAAGTGAGAATGGGAAGGCTCTCAACATGATTTACTCATCGGTAACTTCGTGAGGCTTTATACTCAAATAAACTACATCAAGCTCCTTGAGATGCTTATGTGCATCCTCACTTGCAAGACCGTGAAAGTTAGGTAATAAATGTATTAGTCTAGATTTTAACTCAAAGGTAACATGTTTAGCAAAATTTGGAAATGTTATACATAATGGTCTTTGAGTTAAATCCGGTGCAGCTAACTCCCTCAAAGTTCTTAGATTTGCCATTGTCTCTTTAGAATCCGATTCCAATTCTTCTACCAAATTTGACCTTGCTTCCCTACACAATCTCCATAATGTTCTCTTAATCTCTGGATCAAGTTGGTCAATTTCTCTACGAGGAGATCTTGTAACTACCATACACCAACACTCACAAACTTTTAAAAGTTAACAAATAATCAAAAAGAAACAAATATAAACAAATATATTCTTAAAACATCAACTAAAATAAAATACGAAAATTAAACTACCACACTCTCTAGCAACGACACAAAAATTGATGTAGTGCATGTCAAGTACACTACAAAATGTACCTAACTTTGTATACTAAAATTTGTAGTTAATTTCCATAAAAAAATAATAGATGTAAGGAAAATATAAAAATCGAGGGGGGGAGGGTTGGGGATTTTAATTAATTCAAAAAATAAAATCAAAGCAAACTATTGAAAACAAATTAAAACAAGCAATCGAAAATGATTAAAGTGTCAAATATAGGTAAGGTCCAATTTTAGAGTCAATCTCAGCCTAAACATGATCAAGCATATTCCATCATCCTAATGTCTTTACAACTCTCTTCAAATTATTGATCTGAAACTAATAGAACGCTCTACTAATCTTGATTTTCTCTTATGTTGTGTTTAATCAAGATATGATCATTAATTAAACCTAACCATTGAATAACCTAGGATATAATCTCTAGATTCAATTTGGCAGCCGCATTACGAATTGTAAAGCGATTAATATAGCTAGTAACCTCACATGTTCAAGTTATCCAACCTAAGTTATGTTGTTCCTAATGATTTACGATCATTAGATGCTGCTGAAAAACATAAAATGTAACGATTACAGATTACATTCAACA
Organism: Erythroxylum suave; assembly: GCA_027563595.1. Lineage (NCBI taxonomy): Eukaryota > Viridiplantae > Streptophyta > Magnoliopsida > Malpighiales > Erythroxylaceae > Erythroxylum > Erythroxylum suave. Next base: position 481,707 of record JAOSBN010000009.1, read on the forward strand.
TTATAGCAATAGATTCGAAATAGAATAATCAAAATAACGAATTAAGATTGTCTATCTGAAACTGGTTCAATCAACTCAAACAACTCAACGATTTGAAAAAAAATTACAACATTAACAAGATTAAATTGCTTAATCGTGACTTGACATCGATATCTCCGTTGAACCGATGTTGGAACTTAGCCTTCCACTCCATCTTCAAGCTCCAATAATCAACCTTTGCAGCCTCCATTGTTGTTGAAAAATGAAGAGAGAATAGATGAAGAATAGCTGATGTCCACTACTATCTGCGTTGTTCCTCCTTCCCCACTTTGAAATCCGATTAGAAGATGATGATGAATGGCTTCAATGGAGGTTTAATTGTTGTCTCCTTGTTTAACCGTCACTCATTTTGTTGAAAACCAAAAAGGATAAAATGCATCAGCGGCTGTATTTCTTTTCTGCCCACAAAAGCTCTCTCCATAGCCTTCCCAATATAGCTTAACCGAAGAGAAGATAGGTGACCATCTGCTTCACTTTTGCTTCCACTCACTCACGGTTCTCCTTACTTTCCTTTCAGCTCACGTTTTTCTCTTTCATTTCAACCCACCACCGACACCTTTCTCCCCTTTGTTTTACTTAAAAGCTAGGTTAAAATGAGAGTGGATAGATGTCATTTAAAAACAGAAGAGGACGAAAAAAATGGCTCTCTCTGAACGCTCTCAACTTACTGATCTCACTGCAGTCTCTCATCGCCAATCGGCCCCTACTGATCACGATGGCCCTCAGGCTAAAAAAGTTTGCATCCGCGGTCGCGAAGAAGACCCACCCCCTCGTCCACGTCTTTCCTATAGTGTGATTGTTACAGGCGACTAGGGAATGGACTCTGAGCCGCAACTCCCCGCCTGGCCTCAGGAGGAACCAAGCGACATTGAGGAAGGGGACATTGTCCGCATACCCGGAATTGCAGGTGGCGGCATTGAACTCTCTCAGACTTTCAAGACATGTTTAGACCAGCAGTGGGCACTAGCCGTCATCGTCAAACTTATCGGCCGCCGTGTGGGGTATAAAACGCTCTGCACTCGCCTGAATCTCCTATGGCAGCCGTGTGGTCCGATGAAGGTGATCGATTTGGACCATGATTTTTTTTCTGGTGAACTTCAAAGAGGAAACAGATTTTTACAATGCCCTTACCAATGGCCCCTGGGTAATCCAAGGACATGCCTTATCTGTCCAACGTTGGACACCAGCATTTCGCGCAGCCACCGGACAAATCACAAGGGCGGTTTGGGTCCGCTTCCCAGATCTGCCCATTGCCCGTTACCACCCGAAAATTCTCAATGCCTTGGGCAATATCGTCGGCCACACCGTCAAAATAGACGAAACAACATTACATACCCAACGAGGCAAGTTTGCCAGAATTGCAGTGGACATAGATTTAAGTCTTCCGCTTTGCTCGCAGGTGGAGCTAGACGGTGAAACGTTGCTGGTTGCTTATGAAGGTCTGCCGCACATCTGTTTCACTTGCGGCCTCATCGGACATGAGTCCGAAGCTTGCCCAACCACGATCCACCCCCAGTTGCATCCCCAAACCAACCCCCATGCCCAGAAAATGCAGCGGCACCAACGTTGGCGGCAGGACAGGACAACGTACCTTTACGTTGTGTTTGGTTAGCGTCCTCAGACGCGAGGACGGAGGACAAGGACATAAAAGTTCTGTCCTCCGTGGTGTT
>JAOSBN010000009.1:505609-524030 GCA_027563595.1 Erythroxylum suave
TGGTTCCTTGTTGGGTCCTGGTTGTTTGCACCTTTTGTGTTCAATCCATCTGGTTTTGACTGGCAAAAAACAGTGGACGATTGGACTGATTGGAAGAGGTGGATGGGAAATCGTGGTGGCATTGGAATCCCACCTGATAAAAGCTGGGAATCATGGTGGGATGGAGAACAAGAGCATTTGAAACACACAAATATTAGGGGAAGGATCCTCGAGATTGTCCTTGCGTGTCGTTTCTTTATCTACCAATATGGGATTGTCTACCACCTTGACATAGCTCATCACAGCAGAAGTATACTGGTACATATACTTTATAGTTGAATAGTATCTTTTTACTTGTCCTACCATAACCTTATTAGACTTCCAAGTCAGTTGACGAACTTTCTGCTATTCATTTGAACTCTTGTCCAGGTGTATGGACTATCCTGGGTGGTTTTGATAACTGTTCTTCTAGTCCTAAAGGTACAACAAATTACTACAAGTTCAGAAGTAATTTGTATTTCTGATGGAGTATCATCGACCTTCTTGTCTGACATCAGTTGTATTCAAAGAAATTGGATTGTTTTCCCTTTTCATTTCTGCTTTACCACTCCTGTTTTCTTTTCTTGGGGTCACTATTAACCTTTTCTATTACTTGTTTGGGGCTTCTATGTTTCTATCAGATGGTATCAATGGGGAGACGAAGATTTGGCACAGATTTCCAGCTGATGTTCAGAATACTGAAGGCACTTTTATTCCTTGGCTTCATGTCAGTCATGACTGTTTTGTTTGTTGTATGCAACCTCACGATTACGGATGTATTTGCTGCCGCCCTTGCCTTCATGCCTACTGGGTGGGCCCTTCTTCTCGTAAGTTCCTACTCTTTTTTTCTGTTAGTGTCAACATTTAGTTAGCTAACACTTCAACAGGGATGTCGTGTTCATCCTCTCTGTTTCGAAATAACCTTTTAATTACTACATCAACAGCATGAACTCAGCTTACCATATGAGATATGGAAATGTTTCTAACAACCGGCTAAAAGAAATGTCAGTGTTCTATGGTGATTTGTTCTTAGAACTACCACACTAACTATCTAAATGATAAAATATGATCCTAACGATGTCAGCAAACATAGCTACCTAGTCAAACCTTGATTTCACAAAATGAAAATTTTCTGACCTTCATTGGTAGGTGAATCATCAGGTACACAGCCTCATGGCCTGTGTTTGTGTCCATGAATGGATCTATGAGCTTGAGAAGTTTGAAGTATAAAATATGGAAGACTCTGTATGTTTTCGGATCATTGATGTCCCGTCTAGCTTCAAGCTTCTTGATCTCATCTTCAATTCATAAATGATCTCCATGAGAAAGCTATTCTATTCTTTCTTTGATATGATTGTTTTCTTTTTATTTCCTCTGCTTTCCTGCAAAATGCCACCATACCGTCAGTTCCCTAACTGAATTATAAAACCAGATACAGAGCGTTTTGTTGGAATATATACTGACAACATTGTAGCAAATGAGCTGCTTTCACTAACGGAAATATCTATTTCTTGTCCTTCAAAGATTGGGCAAGCATGCAGGCCAATGTTTAAAGGTATTAGATTATGGGATTCGATTAAGGAGCTAGCAAGAGCATACGAGTACATTATGGCGCTATTACTGTTCTCGCCAATAGCCATTTTGTCATGGTTTCCGTTCATAGCAGAGTTCCAAGCTCGCCTGCTCTTCAATCAAGCATTTAGTAGAGGGCTTCAAATTTCTATGATTCTTGCTGGAAAGAAAGAAAAGCAATAATTTCTTATAAATCACACTCATTAGTCATTTGTTAGTTTATAATTTTATCAATTTATTAAGATTTGGGCAGGATACTCTTAGAGAATAGGATGCTACGTTGATAGTTTGTTATCGATAATCCCATCATGCTGTTTGGTGAAATGTTTTACTATTCGAACCAGTTAGTATTAGGTATACTTTCAATTGACGTAGTTCCTTTGTTTGGGTCACGAGGGCATCCTAATCTAAAAATTGAAGGATAAGGGCACTGAAAGAACAAATTGAAAACAAAGGAAAAAAAAAACCTAAAATCAAAGTGCAAGGTTTTCACTTTTTAGGGTTGGTAATCCGATTTAGGTCATTTTTAAACGACATCATTTTAGTTATGTGATTAAACGATGTAATAGTTAGGGTTTCTAGAATACATGAGAAGTGAAATTAGCAAACTTAACATAAGCACTAACATTAGGCTAGAATTGAAAAAGATTTTAAGTTTGAGCATTTTATTGTATGTTTCGAAGTACGGGCGAGAATTAAAAAAATGAAAGTTTTGAGTATTTTATTACCATTTTTTGAATTTCGGATTATAATTGCAAAATTGAGCAAAGTTTGACAGTTTTTTTTGTAATTAGCTCTAGAACAAATTAACTAGTTTGACTTTAAACTAATTTATAAGTCATGCTCGGGAATATGAAACAATTAAAAAAAAGTCATGTTCTATTTTGGTTTTTCGTCTCTCTCTGAGAGTTTGCCTTGCATAGATTGTAAGTTCGTTTTCTTCAATCTTTCATTATTTTGTTTTCTTTCTCTCCGTATTTTCTGTTCCTTTTATGGTTGATGAAGATCATACCTCTGTGGATATGGCAAGTCTCTCGGTTGGTGATGAGGAGGAGGATGAAGGTTTGATCTATCAATCGAGCGATCTGAATACTGTGGATGATTATTTTCTGTGTTTGGTGGGTTGTTTCATTACAGACAGATCCATCAACTATAATGCAATGTCACAGACTTTAGCTTCACTATGGAGGCCTACACGAGAAGTCCAGATTCATGAATTAAATGGAGGGCTGTATATTTTCAAGTTTTATCATCTGGTAGATCTTTACCGAATAATGGAAATGAGTCCATGGAAGTTTAACAATCATCCCTTAATTTTAGAACGAATGGAAGGGTATACTTTGCCAATTGAAGTTCCCTTAATCAAACTTTATATTTGGCTACAGATTCATGATCTACCCCCCGGTTTTCGATCTGAACGAGTTGCAAGAGATATCAGTACAGTTGCAAGAGATATCAGTACAAGAGTAGGTGAGTTTGTCGATTTTGATCCAGAGTATGTTGTTAATATGAGTGTGTTTATAATGAGAGTAAGGATTAAATTGGATGCAAGGAGGCCATTGAAGAAGGAGTTTTAGCATAAGCATGAAGGTGGGCAGTGGTTCTATGTTAAATTTGCTTATGAGAGGCTGCCTAGTTTTTGTTTCATTTGTGGTATAATAGGGCATACCGAACGCTTTTGCCCAAAGCTCATTGATTTCCCTTTGGGGAAGGCTGTTTGTTCGTATGGTTCAGAGTTACGAGCTTCGTCTCAGAATTTTCCCAGAATGGCATGGACGGATTTCGCAGGATGGCAAATCCACTTTTCAAAAATCAGTTTGCAGAGGATAAGGAAAGGGACAGATTGTGTGCAACTAATCAGTTAGGGGTTAACATGACAGATTATGTTCCTAATTTTAAGGAAGCAGAGTTGGTGCAGGAAACTGAGGAGGAATAGATTGGTGTGGTCATCAGTGAAGTCAAGAGGAAATGATTGGGCTCGGAATTGCATACTAATGCGGCCTAGGATTTTGCGGAAGGCATGTCCAAGGATCCAAAAAACGTACCAGCGGTGGGCTCCAGAAAAACAGCCTGCCGACAGAAATGAGTTGTTTAAGCTGGAATTGCCGTGGGCTAGGCAACCTACGGGCAATACAAAACTTACAGTTTATTGTAAGGGAAAAAAGCCTCTTTTTTTTTTGATTGAAACTTTATGTTCTGTCAGTAAAATTAATGAAATAAAGACCTTGTTGGGTTACGACGATTTTATTTCTGTTGATGCAATTGGGCATAGTGGTGGTGTTGCATTATTATGGAAAAATTCATCCGTTCTTAATTCTTTAAATGTTTCCCAACGTTGTATTGATGTGGAAGTGAAAGTTGATCCTATTGGGACTTGGAGATTAACTGGATTTTATGGAAACCCTAATCGAAATCATCATAATGAATCTTGGCTTCTGATTCGTCAACTTTCCATGATGAGCAGTTTGCCTTGGGTGATATTAGGAGATTTCAATGATATACTTGCTGCTAATGAGAAGAGGGGAGGTCGAAGGCAGCCGAGTAGATTAATCCAGGCGTTTCGGTTTGCTATTGAATATGTTGGGTTAATTGACTTCCCAATGGATGGTTATCCCTTTACTTGGGAACATGGGAGAGAATTTGGAAGGCTTATCGAATTAAAACTAGATCGTATTTTATCTAATTCTGCCTGGCGAAATGTTTTTCCTCTTGAGAAAGGACAAGTTTTGGATTGTTCATCATTTTATCATCTCCCAATCTAGTTAAAGGTATGTCCTATTCTCCCATATAAAGGGCCAAGGGTGTTTCATTTTGAAAATTCGTGGCTAAGGGAACCTAACTGTCAGATGTTGGTGAATAGAGTATGGACTGAATATGTTGATGGTAACTTGTCTAACAAGCTAAAACGGTGCTCAGAAGAATTGTCTCAGTGGGGTTTGGAGTTACATGCTTTGCATAGGTAGGAGATTTCTGATTGCCGTGTACAGATGAGAAGGTTACGAGGCTCAAGGGATGAGAATGAAATTCGACAATTTCAGGAGGCTAAGCAGAGGTTCTAATCTTTATTGAATGATAGAGAAGTCCAGTGGAAGCAACAGGCTAAAGTTTTTTGGCTCAAGGAAGGGGATGCCAACACTCGGTTTTTTCATGCAATGGCTACAACGAGATTAAAAAAGAATCAAATAATAAGCTTGCAGGATTCTTCTAGAGTTTGGCGAAAACAAAATACTAGTCTTCATGATTTACTTGTTGATTATTTCTCTGGTTTGTACACTGCAACTCCTGGGTATATGGAGCAGATCCTGGATGTGATACCAGCTTGTGTTTTGAATGAGATGAATGATATGTTGTTGACTGATTACACGTTTGAAGAGGTGAAGGCGGCAGTGTTCAGCATGAAAGCGAACAAGTCCCTGGGGGTTGATTGGTTTAACCCGGGTTTCTATCAAAAGTATTGGGATATTATTGGTATAGATGTTGCGACTGTAGTAATTAATTAACTTCGGGAAGGTTCTTTTCTGTTGGAGTTAAATGAAACGTTATTGGTACTTATCCCGAAGAAGGATAGGCCACAAGTGCTGACTAATTTACAGCCTATAGCTTTGTGCAATGTTCTATACAAGATTTTGAGTAAGATGGTCTCTAATCGGCTGAAGACTATTTTTCCTGTTCTAGTTTTTCCCTCACAGAGTGCCTTTGTTCCAGGAAGAAGCATTCATGATAATTCCATAGTGGCCTTTAAATTAATGCATTTTTTTCCAGAATCACAGGAGAGGTGCTGATTCTTATGCTACACTTAAAATGGATATTAGCAAAGCCTACGATAGGTTGGAATGGAGCTATATTTCAGCAGTACTTTTGAAATTTGGCTTTGCACCACAATGGGTTAGTCTCGTTATAAATTGCATTTCTTCAATGAGGTATTACATTCTTTCAGAGGGGGAGAAGTTGGGGCCAATTGTTCCTTCTCAAGGTCTGAGGCAAGGAGATCTTATCTCACCCTATGTTTTTATTTTATGTGCAGAAGGGTTGTTGAGAATTATCTCAAATTGAGTTAGTATAGGTCAGTTGAATGGTTGTGTTATAAAGAGAGATGCACCGGTTCTTTCCTAATTATTTTTCGCAGACGATAGTTTGCTTGTATTTAAAGCTACTTTAGCTGAAGCTATAAAGGTGAAGGAGATAATTGAAACTTATGGGGAAGCATCTGGGCAGGAAATCAAATTTACAAAGTCATCTATTTGTTTTTCATCGAACACATCGGGACAAGCTAGAACAGAAGTTTGTGCAGCTCTTGGGGTGGAGGAGAAACAAGGCTTAGGATGTTATCTGGGATTACCTACGAAGGTGGGGATCAATAAGAAACAAGTTTTCCGTTTTGTCAAAGATCGGATGTGGAAGAAGTTGAATTCCTGGAATAAAAGATGTCTTTTGCGGGCTGGGAAAGAGATTATGTTAAAGACAATGTTGCAAACACTACCTAACTATGTCATGAACCTATTTCTACTGCTGAAAGGGGTGTGTGTGGAGTTGCAGTAGATTATGACTAGATTTTGGTGGGAAAAGGGTATGAATCATGAAAAGGGCATTCATTGGATGAGTTGGGACCGAATGAGTGTACCAAAGAATGTAGGAGGCCTTGGGTTTAAGAAATTACATGAGTTTAATCTGGCTATGTTGAGCAGGCATGTATGGAGGATTTTCACACAACCTTAATCTCTTGCGACGAAATTGTTGAAAGCCAAATATTTTCCTCATAGAAACTTTTTGGAATCTGACCTTGGGGCAAACCCTAGTTACGTTTGGAGAAGTTTGTGGGAGTGTAGATCGTTGATAGCTACTGGAGTGTGTAAGAGGATTGGTGATGGGAGAAACACTTTGATATGGAGTGAACCGTGGATACCTTCCTTGCCTACGTCTAGGGTGGTTACTTTAAAACTTGCTGGTGTCCCGCTTTTTCATGTTTCGGATCTCATTGTTGATCATTGTTGGAATGAGATTCTCCTACGATCAATTTTCAGGAACAAGAGGTTGCTGCTATAATGGAGATTCCTTTATCTCAAAGAAGGAGAGAGGATGGGTGGTATGGGAAGCTTGAGAAGAGAGGTAGATTTTCTGTTCGCAGTCTCTATAAGTTACAGACACTGGTAACGTGGAATGAAAGTCAGGTTGAGCTGAAAAATGTTTGGGCTCGGATTTGGCGAACTAAAGTCCCACTGAAAGTTCAAAACCTGGTGTGGAGAGCCTGTAATTTTGCAGTACCGTGTCAAGCGAATCTGTTGCAGCAGAGGGTGGAGGTAGCTAATATTTGTGTTTTTTGTAATGGGGGAGAAGAAACAATAATGCATGCCTTAGTTGATTGTAGTTTTGGAAAAGCTTGCTGGCAGTTATTAGGGGTTGGGTTTGTTCAAGCTACTGGTATGAGTTTGGTTCTTTGGTTGTGTGAGTTGTTTAAAGTAGTAAGGCCTGATGATACTCCCTTTGTTCTAATGTTATTGTAGGCATTATGGGAGCAATGAAATCAGGTTGTGTGGCATGGTAGGGCTAGAAATCCATCCCAGGTGGTGTCTTATGCAAGGAGGAGGTTGAATGAATGGGTTTTAGCAAAAGGAACGGCTGTCAATGAACAAATGAATCAAGTGGTTGTGTGCTGGATGAAACCTCCCGCTGGTAGTGTGAAGGTAAACGTAGATGCTGCCATATTTGTAGGGAGCAACATGGGTTTGGGCATGGTTGCACGTGGAGCTTCAAGTGAATTTATTTATGGTTTGCAAAAAAGGATGCATGGCAATATGGAGTCTTTGGTAGCAGAAGGCCTAGCAATTAGAGAAGCTTTAAGCTGGATCAAAAGAAGAAATTGGAATAATGTGGTAGTGGAATCCGATTCTCAATTGTGTGTGATAGCCTTAAATGATTCTCGTTATGAGGACGAGTCTGCTTTTAGGTCTATAATTCTTGATTGTAAGTTTCTTGTTATAGAGATTGCAAGTATCTGCATCTCTTTTATTCGACGATTTGTAAATAGGGTGGCTCATGAGTTAGCAAGAGCGTCCTATTATGTGACAGATCAGGTGGAGTTTGTGGAGAATCCACCTAATTGCATTGTTGATGTAATGAGTTCGGATAATTAATGAAGATAACCATTTTTATTTTTTTAAAAAATCTTACAAGTTTACAACTAAAAGAATTTTTCAAAATGAAAATGTCTTTAAACATATTGAAAAATATAAACAAAAAGAAAATTGTTGTAATAATATTCAGTTCATTATAAATCTTATTCAATCACATTGTGCACCATAATAGAAAGATAGTTGTAATTTATGACCTTGATGAATTTGAAGTCCTAGATTATCTTCTCATTGAATAAGCTTTACACCTCCATAATGAGTCCAAATTGAGTAAAGATAAAGTATGCTTTTTATTTTGCTTATGTTTTGAATTTGGCTTTTCAGAGGATTACTCTTTAAAAAGATTTGGAAGACAAAAACTTAAATATGAGCATTTCTTGGATAATTTTTGAAAATTTCAATAGTATCCTTTACGTCTTAAATAAGAGAATTGGTCATTGGTGAAATAAAAGCTTAACTATACAGGGAGAATAATGAGGAACTTTTGTGGAAACCATGTACCAAGGAAGAATGGTTTGACATTAGATTGCCAAAATAAGAGTAAAGGCTAGATTTATTGCCAATGTAAATTCCTAGTAAAGTTTTACTTGCTAAAAGGATTTGGAGACTCCCTATTGATAAGGAAACTTTTGGGTATAATGGGTTCACTCACACAACTTATAGAATCAGTGACTACAAGAAATTAATTAAGATTAAGTTTTGACTCTTGTTTGACAAGTTTACAAATAATACGGTTAATGGAAAATTTTGATGGGTAGTTAAGCATAAAATTGGAAATGGATATATATATATATATATAATTGGAGTGAAAAAGGCTAGGCTTCTCCATTATTCAGCTTAATCAACCCAAAGTTAACGTAAACCAACTCTTAAAGGATACTATAAGGTGACAAAGACATGCATCAAGAAAATTCACCAATAACTCTTATTACCAAGTGTTTATAAATCCAACAACCACAATACGATAGAGTAAGATTGTATGGTCCAAGAAAATTCCCCAAGGTATCCTTCATAGGTTCTTTGCATATAAATTTGCAATGTAGATCAGTACGAATCTAGCGATCATCTCTTTTTAAAATATAATTATTTTATAGGGTTATGCTTAAGAATTTAGGAACTATGTAACCACCAATCTAGAGAAGAGGATGGAGAGAAAATAAAAGCTTGGACTTCCTAAAGACGACACCTGAAAGAAGAAGACTACTAACTATTCAAGATTACCTTAGGAGCTAGTGTTTATGCTATTTGGAGAGAAAGGAACGGGAGATTTTCAAGAATAAAAGTCATGAGCAGTAGAGCTTTATTAAAGCATATTAACTTAGATATGGGAATCATCTTAACTAACTTAATTAAATCAAAGCCCTTTACCTTGAAGAATGGCAACAAGTTAGTGTATAAAATGAAGATAAATAGGAAAACAGATAGGTCTCAAGTATAAGCAACTTTATGATCTAGTGAGGCTAACATGGAGAAATTAAGAGATTGACTGTTAAGCCAAAACAAGAACTTTTACAGACCATAACAATAAAAGAAGATAAAGATCTAAGTTCTAGAACTTGCAATACTAGATGTATAGTTTAAACGAAACATGCTCTGACAGTAGTTAGCACTTCGAGTTGCTATTGTTATAAGAAGCCTTGTACCAAGTTATATCTCCTTTATGAGTTTCAATAATTAATACAATTACCTTTTAACTAGCAAAAATAAAAATTTGTTATAAGTCAATTATACACTCAATATATCATAAGTCAATCACATTTATAGGATATTGATTAAAAAGTTTTTACAACAATAATTAATCTCTAACATTAACTAGTAGGAGGTAATTTACTTAATGATACTTAATTACTATTAGTATTACTTATGTTCTAAAGAAAAGGAGGTACTTTAAAAGAAGTTAAGCAATAGCAATATAGTTCATTGATATAGTCACTAATATTGCATGCAATTTCGAATTGTATTCTTTCCTCTTTTTGAATATTATTTCTTAATAGAGTAGATTTTAAGGGAATTTTTTTTTTTTGGAAATTGAATTCTATAGAAAATGTAATATTAGTTAAAAAGTAATTAAGATTTTAAAGAATCAATTTTATATCTAAGATTGCCAAGCTTACTAGTAAGTGGGGCTAACAATCCCAAAGTATCTAAATGATTTTAGATATTCGTTTTTCCCCCCTAACAAAGTCCCATTTAATTATGTATATAAATTCTGTGATAGAACAAATCGTATTAACTTTCAACTTTACTTATAAAAAATGCATAGATAAAATTTATTTCTTACAAGAAGATGTAGGTAGGTAGTCATTAGATATAAAACAAAAATATGTCACATTAATTTGTTTAATAATTAAACTTATTGACTTGTAGGATTAATATTTTTGAAATTAATAAAAAATCTTTTTAAACAAAATTTAAAAATTGATATAATTATAAAATAATAAGTTATTTTTTGTGTGGAATTTTTAATTTACTTTTATGTTATTTTAATTTATCAAAATGAAACCAATCAATATAATCTTAACCAATTTCGATAATAAAAAGAATTCTCAAAACAAAAGTAAATCAATTGGTGTATATTGAATTTAAATGTTGATTTTAAGTTTATAATCCTATAAAAACAAACTGTTTAGAGTTTTTAGAATGTTTGTAGCAAAGACATTTTGACACTTAAATTAGTAAGAACTGGGAGGTGCTAAGTATGTAGAGAAAATTTTAATCTAGCTTTATGATAGTGGTTATGAGAACTAACTTTAGATTGTTTCCCTTTTATAGGCAATCCTTTAAGAAGTATATTTAGACTCTAAGTATCTGATTAGATTTTGCATCCAAATTTTACTAAGAAACTTACTTTATGATTATGACTCTATCTCCTTATATGATGAATCATATATTGATTGGACTTACCCTTTTTAGATAATTGTGCCTCTTATATTGGCCTAAAGCCCATTGGCTTAAGGAGGAGTAATGACATGTGTCAAGAAAATTAGGCCTATTCTATACAGTCATTAAGGATGTATCATTTTCCCCCCAATTTCTTCTTGAAACTTGAATTGAGAATTAAACTTTTAACACATAATTCTCTAAAAATTTTGGCATAATTAGGATAACCTTTAAGATCCTTAAGGATCATCTCTTAATCACTCAACTATATTATCATAAGTTTGAAATAATTGTACCAAGATATTTTAAAATTAATTTCACACAATAATTAATAAATTCGTACAAGACTGCATGAGGTAGGTATAAAAGAACATCAACCTTTAAATATCCATCTTATGTTTGTCTCTTGGACTTACATAAATTGATGATTTAATATGAATAATCCTTTATAATGCAAAGAAGCTTCCAGGAGATGAATCGTCACTTAATTTTAATTGTTGATTTTAGTCAATCTAGATTATCATCCTTTTATATAAGATGCACGATATGGAAGATGTCTCCCTTTTATCATTTTCCAAGAGATTTTAAGAAAGAAATAACCCCTTCTGTTTGTTTGTCTACTAGCATTCTTAAGAGAGAAGCCACCTCGACTTTATTTCGTAGCCTACCTCATAAGAAGATTTAGCATTAAGGTGCTTAACAAGCATATTTTTTTCCTCTAAAGGTAAGGCTACATCTCTTTCCACTTATACTCGTTTAAATTATAGTAACAGGGATGATATGATTAATTCAGGTAGTAAGGCAAATTTATTTAGTTTTAGTTAATACAATAATGTAGGATTAGTGGCCTCCATCTGTATGAATACTAGTCTTGTATCTATTAAGTTTGGTGAGACCATGTCACCCTTACCTATAATAGTCAGGAACTGTCATATGAACCTGAGTTATTTAGGTTTTGTAAAATGTGCCTCTTGTGAAACCCTTCTTCATATTCGATGCTTAAGGATTTTAATGCAAACTTCAAAGCGTGAATAAAGCTAAATAAGATTAGGTTACATAATATATAAGAAAGGCTACCAATGTTATGATTGTACTATTAGGTACCTTCACATCATATTTAGATGCTACATTTCCTTAAAATGAGTTATTTTTTAAGGCAAAAGGTTCAAATATCCTCTTAGGGGAAGTTATTGAATGAAGAACATAATAGAGTCTATGGTTGGAAAATTGGCCATACTTTTAAGACACAAGTATAAGAATAACTAGAGCTAAAGAAATGCCATGAATGGAAATCAATCAAAGTGAGATGAGAAAGAAAGAAATGATACATGAGATGAGCGAGGAGAAGGAATGATGAGATGGGAAATGAAAAAAAAAAGAACAAAAGCAACCTAAGAATGAACGAAACAAGAACAATACCCTCTTAGTTTAGTATCTACCGACTAACCTCCTGTAAGTAATCTTAAGGTGCAGTCTCCAAATATCTCTCTTAATAATGTTATAGATAATTTTATTGTTTATAAATTATTGCTCAAATATAAATATGATAAGTCACTAAGTCGATATCTATCAGATTATAATGAAGGAAATATAATTTTTCAATTGTAAATAACGTTAGTTCTTAGAGATTATCATAATTGCTCAAAGCTTTTGAGTAAAAGTTCTCTTTAGAAGACACGCAAAATACAATGAAAAAAGCTCCAAATGATTATAAATGGTCCTAATAAAAAACAAAGATATGGTAATCATATAAAAAATAATATACAGAAACCAATGCCATTACTAGAAGATAAGAAAATAGCATAATGTAATTGGGAGCTCTCCATTAAATACAAAGGTATGGAATAATATATCAATATAAGGAAAGAAACGTCATGAATGGATACCTTTAGTTTTGGTATAAAGAAGTGCGTGTAAGGCCCCAACATATAGCCTAGAAGTATTATAGCTTGTCTAGGGTGTAATAAGAAGTGAACACAACAAATTAAATGCATCTAAGCATAGTAAGGGAGATTATGATAAAAGATATGGGTAAAACGGTAATTTGTATATTTCAACATGGATATACATACTTAGACGTAAAATATGGATGAGATTGAAATTAATTGAAGAGATTATGTGCTAATGTGGGAATTAAAGAAAGAAAAAGGACCAGTGTGCAATTTTTCCTAAAGTTAATAAATGGACTAATAGGATTAAGGCATATGTGACCAATTATAATAAAGCATGTGTGTCCAATAGTGAGAACACATGTGTGTGTCTTGGAAATGTATGAATGGGCATAAGGAGAGGAGAGAGGGACGACCTTTAGGGTGGGAATTCCAAAGTTTTCCTCTCCTATTTCCTTTCCACTTCATCTTTATCACGACATTTTTCATATAAGGAATCAAGCTAATCTTTGGTAGAAACCAAGGTAAATTTTGCTGGTTTTCTCTTCATCTAGGGATTTTTTCTATGTATATGTAGTTGTTGAAGATGAGTTTTGAATGGGTGTCTTATGTGTAGAGAAGGGGAAGACCAAAGGAAAAGGCAAAGAGAAGCAAGTAGAGTGAAGTAAAAGGGTTTTGATCATTTCTTCAGGAGGCATGGGAATTTTGATATATTTTCTTAGATTATGAACGTGATGTGATGGGAATTGGTAAAGGAAGTATCTTATTTTCTTATGAGATGATGATTAAAATTGGATGTGTTTTTGTGTTGTTCTTGTATGATAAGACCGAAGTTAGTTGATTTGGAATGAGTACATTGTTGGATGGATAGGTTCCACTAAATAGACTTCTGTAATTTGGAAATATCTTGGTATGTGGACCTTTAAATTGGATATTAAATTAGAGACTAGATCTAAAACTTTCATAAAGGAACAAAAATCTGATTATGCCCTTAAGAGTTTTGAATTCTAGCTTGAAGTTGTATTTTTGGGCATCTTGTAGTGTTTTGGGGATAACTGTTAGAATACTTAACAAAATTTCATGGAATTTATTCCATTAGAAAATAAGACATAAAGGAAAAAAAATTATAGAAGACCGTAAAACCTAATTCTAACGTTTTCAATATGAATATAATAGAAAAAGTAGAGTTATGAATGCTGAGTGTCCATCACGATCGTGATATGGGTGCCACGATGGTGATCCAGTCTTTTGTTACAACTAGGAAATTATTTTCATTTTGTATGTTTACCGCATCTCATTCGAACCTTTTTGGAAGTCACTATAGCTTAGCAAACCTACTATAAGTGTAATATGAGACTCATCATACATGTAATGTGTATATATTTTAATGCTTTCATTGATGTATTATTAGAAAGGAATATGATCATAAAACATATTAAATACAAATGGGCATGACAAACATTTTCAAATTATAATTGTAAGCATAAGGGAATGAATTTATAACTTATGAATTGTTGCTCTTTAATGTGACTCTGAAATATAATTATAATGTTCTGATGATTAGTTTTAACCTGCCCAGTTTTAGTTGTGGGTATATAGGCATGCCTAGAAGGGTTTGTAGCAGCTTCTATTCTGAGACATGATGTCTTCAGTTTTAGAGACTTAAGTCTCTTTTATTCAGAGGCTATCGCCTCTTCTATAGATACCAATCATAGGTATCTTCTATTCTGTTCTCGTTACCTATGGCTGAAGAAATTAGCAGGAAATTATGTAATTGTTCTGATAACTGTTCTGTTCTGATGGAAAAATTATATTATAAATAATCTATGAATTTCATATTCAAATATTGTTATATGGTACTCCATGACTTTTATTTTATAATGTATTTTCCATCACTTAATTGTCATGAATCATTTACATGTGACAGTTAGGCAACTGTTGTGAATAGTTGCTATCTTGCATCATTATTTTCCACTAAGCTCTAGGCTTACGGTGTTTTTTCCTCTGTGTGGGTCATGATAAATAAGGTTATGGTTGGGACAACCTCAACAGCCAATGAAGGACGTTTAGCATTTGTAAGATTTTGTATCTAAATGTTGTATTGTATTAATAAGTATTAAGAAGGAAATCTTGTAGTACATGTAAATGGCTTGTAATAACTTTAACTTATGATGAGGTTTTTAAATGTATGCGTACTACATGTGTAATATGTGACTTGTATAGACCCCAATGTCATGAAATGTGATATGTGCTTGCTTTGTCTCTAGAATTTGTTGATCTGTTTAGGTTTGTTTTACATGCATCTGTATATCCTCCTAGGGGGTATTAGGGTGTCAAAATGTAGTTATGAACAAAGCAACTTAAATCATACCTTATTTATAAAGCATTAAAGAAAGATGGCAACTTCTCATAATTTATATTAACGATAAGTTTATTACAAAAAATGATGAGAAGGACATCACATATCTATAGAGACATCTAACAACTAAGTTCCAAATGAAAAAATATTGGAGGCTTAAAATTCTTTTTTACGAATTGAGGTAGCTAGATCAAGTTAGAGGATAATTCTCTCACAAAAGTATGTATTTGGCCTGCTAGCTAAGACAAACATACTTGAAAATATACGTACAAACACACTAATAACCCAAAACTGTAGATTTGATGAACATCCTAGCTAAGTACCTACTATTAGAGAAAGATATATAGATGGGTTACTTATCTCACACACGACCAGATATTTCATATGGCATGAGGTTAGTAAGTCCATTCATAATTTGAATGAAGAAAATATAAAAGTAATCTAAATGCTAAGTTATTTAAGAACATTTTTGGGAAAATGACTCACATTTAGTAGAGATGACACTATGAGCTCGGGCAACTTAGGCCCATATAGGCCCGCGGCTCGGTCCTTATGAACATAACAACATCATTTTGCTAAAAACGATGTCATTTTCACTTTTTTAATTTAAAAAATTTAAACTGAGCTTAGTCGGACTCGAGCTGGAGTTGGACTGCCTCAAGCCTGACCTATTGTCATCCCTGGTGTTTAAGAAATATAATAAATTAAATATTGATGGATACAAGGATGCGTATTAAGTTAAAAGCATCACTAATAGGAAGTCTACATTTTGGTATTCCACACTTGTTGGCTACTAACTTAGTAATCTATATAAATAAGAATTAGAAGGCAAATGCATTATCTAATGTAGCGGTGGAGTTTTGCAGTATAGTTAATGAACTTCATAAGCTTCTTTGCTTAAAGTATTTGTTAAAAGAAATTAGCTACTCATTTGGGACAACTATAAGATTATTTTGTGATAGTAAAACAATTACAAAAATTCCATAAAGCCTAGTTCAATATGATAGGACAAAACAGGTTGAAATAAATTGACATTTTAGTAAAGAAAAGCTTAAAGCTAAGATAGCTCAATTCCCATTTATTAAATTAGAACAAGAATAGGTAGACATCCTTACCAAAACTATTTCAAGCAAGGTGTTTCATAGCTCGCTAGATAAGATGGGCATTAAAGATTTCTATGCACTAACTTAAGGGGGAGTGTTAGTGCGATTTGACATTTAGGATTACTATGTGATTAAAATCAATTAGCTCTATAGATAAGTATCTCTATAATCCTAGCCAAGTTTTATGTAAATAGTTATTGTTTTTAGTGCTTTCCTTATTTAGAAACCTTATGTATATGATGTAATAGTGAAATCTTGTATATAAAAATTCCAGTGAAATAGGGAAATACAATTTCTACAAATCACTTTTACAATTATAATATTTTATGGTCTTAATATGTTATTAGATGCCAATCTTTTTCTATGGATATAAATTATTTAATTAAAAATTAAAAATAAATTGAAGGAGTTTAATTTATCTAATACTAACTACAATTTAGGATTATAATTTATATTTATAACCAATATGTAGATTTATTTTGTGGAATTCAAAGTTATCAAAGTTATCTATTAGCACTTGGGCTCCTTCATTTTCTACTTCACCTTAACCTTCTTCTTTTTAGATTCTACGTCCCCTTTTATCCTCGTTGTGGTTTTAATGTTTTACCTCCTTATCACATTTAGTTTTTCTTACCCAGTAAATTTGGTTAACTTTAGATTCTTTTAGGATGCCTCTTCTAGTTATAACCACTTCTGGCACTTGCATTGCTTGACACAACTTTACTTTCTAACTATTCCTTCCATTCCTTCCATTCCAGGTCCTTATTAATCTTGCCTAACTTCTTTACACCTTTTTCTTTATTCTTAGCTCTTATAGCACTTTTCTTACTTTTCTTTATTAGGAACTAATTTTCAACTTTTCCAATAGCAAGTTTCCCTCCCCTTTTAAGGAACTCTGTTCCTACTCTTCTAGCCATAGAGAGGATAAGAACTATTAAGAACATAAAATGAGTCTATTTTTGCTAGTTTCTTTAGACAGGAATTGATGGTATACTTAATGAATAACTTTAGAAAAACTTGGTGTCAGGTTGTAGGGGATGTATCTCTAACTAATAAGATAAGTTACTTCCCTCCATCTAGTAGTCAAGAGCATTCCAATTTCAATCCCCCAAATAAGTCTTAATGCAAGGAGTGGCCAAGTGGAATTCATCTATAATATTTTTCTTCATTAATAGAAGACCTACATTCCCTGCAATGCAAGCTTAGGCCAATGTCAACTAGAAGAGATATGGGTTAAATTAGATATTGATTAACCAACAAGGATTATTCATTTACAAATTTGAAATAGTTGAGGAAGATCAAAGAA
Organism: Erythroxylum suave; assembly: GCA_027563595.1. Lineage (NCBI taxonomy): Eukaryota > Viridiplantae > Streptophyta > Magnoliopsida > Malpighiales > Erythroxylaceae > Erythroxylum > Erythroxylum suave. The sequence continues at coordinate 522,865 of JAOSBN010000009.1, forward strand.
TTCTTGAATTAGGGCCCTTACAACATGAATGATAAATCATTTTTTTTAGAAAAATGATCTCTAAGTATGGATTTAAATCAATTAGAATTAAAAACATCCCTGTTTAGATCAATGTACATAATATTCCTATTGAATGTTGGTCTATAATTGGTCTATGTTATCTTACAATTTATATGGAAAAGTCTATATATATGGACTAAATCACTACCTTTATAAAAAGGATTGGTTATGCAAAGATTTATATTCAAACTAATATTAGCCAAAACCTCCCTGATTTGATCCCTATAATAAGATTAGATGAGCATGAGGAAATGGTAGACATAATATTGGTTTATTATCATTAGAAAACCACTCTCAAGCACTAAGGGAGAAAAAGGAGGAAAACATGAAAAACCTTTAGTATGGGTTTCAATAATCCTAAAAAACAATAACTACTTGCTGATTACAGATAAATTCTTGATTGTTGACATATTTATTCCTTAATGCTTAGTAATTAATCTTATGTTATGCTTAAGATACTTATTTTGGTTCATATTTTGTTTTAGGTAGCCAAAACAAGCTAAATCCACATGCTTGGAGCATTCTATCGATGTTTTATCTTATTTGATTTATGGAGCAAGAAGAAGATGAACTAGGGTGAAGAAAAGACAAATAATGGAAGAAATGGAGTTTCTATGTCTTATAAGATCATGTATGGGAACATATAACTAACTAAAAAGATATACAAACTCGAACATACTGTTTCAAGCAAACCTGAGATTTACACACCTCTGTAGGGATTTACACGACTGTGTAAGTGACTTATATGACTGTGTAAGTTGACTATGTATATCTCCTTGAGATTGTGTAACTCTTTAATTTGTACCAAATTAACATACATAGTCACTTACAAGCCCATGTATAACCACGCAACCTTAATTTTGCAATATAAAAAAGAATTCAAAAGGACAAAAAGGGGATGATTGTTGGACCCCGAAATTTTTTATTATTTTTTATTTTATTTTTTTATTCGAATTAATTATTTATTGACTTATGGATTTATTCGTTAATTATATTTTTTATTATTTTGCCTTAATTGATTTAATTATGTTTTAGATAGATATTTTTATGTTGGGCTTGGAAATTTGAAGTTAGAAATTAAATGAAGGCTTGGACTTAATATTGGA
>JAOSBN010000009.1:532053-551473 GCA_027563595.1 Erythroxylum suave
CTCCAATGGGAATGGAGGAGTTGGGAGTGGCCCAATGGCGGGGTGGCCCCGCCACTCCCACCCCGCCATTCCCAACGGCGGGGTGGCCCAACCCCGCCATTCTCAATGGCGGGGTGTCCTATATTTAGCACTATCCATTTTTTCTCTCCCCCTTTACGGATTGAATTTTTTTTTGTAATAAACTAAGAATTTAGCCCATAAATAACCAAACAATAAAAAGACTAACATTATCCATACACAAAACCCAAATCAATTAACATATGATAATATAATCAATTTCTAATGAGAGAAAGAAACCACAGAAATAGTAAAATACACTTAACCTGGGTCGTTGACGTCGATGTCACCTCTGAACTAGCGTCAGAACGTTACCCTTTCATGGATCTCCAAATAATCATAGCTTTGCCCCTTCAAGAATGTCCCACTGAAGAACCTCTTTGCTAGTGCCTCTCTTTTCTGTCTCTCTCCCCCATCTGTAACCTATGCTACTGTTCTCTATTTATCCTATTAATTGTTAGTCCACCGTCATTATTCACCGCCCTCCTTGTTACTGTGCATGTTTTGCTCCTGTATCGTGACCCATCGTCCATTTAGGACAAAATTTGTCTAGCACCTATCATAAAAGTGACCCTTGAAAATGAGGCTTTATATTGTGACCCCTGAAATGAGCTTCTGTCATGATCGTGACGGCCATGGCAAAGTTGTTTCTGTCACAACCGTGACTGTGATGTCATGATCATGACCTTGATTCTTCCTCCAAGCTTTCTCCCAATTCTCTCGATCTTTTTTCATCTGATCTCAAACACTAACAAACATGTCAAAATATCTCAAGTGTGCAAAATTAAAGTCCAATAATATACTCTAAACCTCATAACACTCAAAAACACAATTACATAATCAGATAGATTCAATTCTAAACCTAAACATGTACAAATCATTTGATCAACAATTAAAAACGCACTAAAATACTCATTAAAATATAACATAAACTATAACTATCACTGATAATAGCACACATGTTGAGAATATGAACCTATCAATTCTATGCTAAACAATGTATATCGTGATATAACTTTGGTTTTACTTGTTCATACATGAAATCTAGTATTCATATTGATCATAATATTAAATGCCTTGTTTCATTAAGTTCACGCTATTCATCCTTGAGTATATAGACTGCAAAGTTCATTAAAATAAGTTATCAACATCAAATTATAAAAGTTTTATTCTCCTACATTGTCTCATTATCTGAAGAGCATCTGAGGAGTCCCTAAAGTTCAATGCCCTGAAAACTTGTGTGAAAGCAACTGCATAAATTAATAAGTGAAGAATTGAAAAGGGGTAACGCTGACAAGCCTAAAAGCTTCTCTAATTAAGCATACTGTGGTTTAACTTAAGGGATTCCTTTCAGTATCATTAAAGCAATGAACCTCCAAATTTCTTAGCACATCCTTTTGACGTCAAACATACATACTGTGAAGGAGCTTTAAGAAGAAATGTTGGTTTGAAACAGTGTTTGTGGTCGTAATTATTTTAACTCGTGTTTTAGGGTATATGTATATATATATATATATATATACGAGATTTTCCATATTATTTTTTTATTCTTTCTCACACACATTATAGAATATAGATGCCACAGGCAGCTGGAAGACTCCCTAATGGCGAACTGCGTGCCCTGAATGTCAGTCTAACTAGCTCGTATACGGCAGATTATCATCTTAAAGAAAAGAAATTCTTGAATTGACCAACATGTCTTCCACATAAACACAAACTTAAGCATCTACACTGATGTGTCATATTTTGAAAACGAGAGAAAGAGAGGGTATGATAAGATCTTGGTTGGTGAAGGGTCATCAACTCCTCACAAATTGTTTATTTAAGGACCAACCCATCATTTTCAGCATCTTGGATTAACCAATTGTGACTTATGTTTCTAGCTACCATCTCAAACACATCGGCATCTTATTTATAGCTCGTAATGTTCTTTGTTTAGTCGACCATTCCAACCGAAGAAAACTGATACAATGGGGAAGAAACTATGTCAAACATCATTGAAAATATCAAAGAATGCAAAGAAACAACTCAGCAGTTTGAGAAAGGTTTTGCGTCCCAAGGTTTATATCACCGACACCTCGAGCTTCAAGAAGCTTGTTCAGGAACTAACTGGCAACGCAGAAACAATCTCATGCCCACCTCCCTCTAAACCAGAACCATTTCAGAACGTCACTGTCTTAGACGTTCAAGACCACGGAGACTCCGTCAGCACCATCGACACCTTGTTCCATACATCAGTCGATCCATTCAAATCCTGCTCCTGCAGCCAAGCCCTCTTCTGTAATGAGCTAAGTCAATTATCCAGTCATACTTATCTCAATCACACAACATCAGACGATCATATTCTTCTCGACGACACAACGTCAGATGACTTTTCTATTAGCCAAGAGGCAGATATGTTAGCATTTGAAGATTTGGAGTTCTTGGTGTTAGATTTTGAACTATCTCCTTTTAACAGCAGTTATTCTCAGTTTTATCAGGAGGATATCAGCATAGATGATTATGAGCTATCTGGGATACTATGAAGTATCCTGCCGCTAGAACAATTACAGGCAAAAGCATCTCTTGGCTTTTGCTCTATAGTACATACTTCTTGTCCTGTCATCTGTATATAAAAATGGACATTCTGAAATCCACCTGCCTGTACAGAGCTTGCACATATATCCAACATATTGTACATTGTTACGCTGCCAGCCACGCCTTTCCTTCGTTTTATTTGGGTTAATTGCGTATATTAATGAAATTAAAGGAGTTGCTGATAAGATTAGAAATTTAGTCACCCTATCTTACTTTAGAAAAAATAGAGACAATTTAACACAAAAAAAAGCTAAAGAAGTAAAATCCATTTAACAGAACTAAAAACAAGAGATAATAGAATGGTGTATTATATATGTCGTCCAAGTATGAGAAGTTCCTCACCTTTTGTTCTATTTTTGAATTGCATATATGGTCAGTTGATTACGTAATTTATCTGAAGTTGCTAAGAATTTAACTACTCATATCAACGATGACCACAACTTTGGATATAGGAGTTGAGCACATAGATGATAGGAAAAGAAGATGTTTTGGGCCCCTGAAAACATGCAAGTTGATTAAGCTCATATGCTAGTGTTAAAATCGTTGCTTAGATGTTACGGATCCTAAAACTGCCAGGAACCGTGAATTGCTTAAGTTGGAACTGTTGAGATCTTATCTTAGAAATCCTCAAATGGTTTTTGTTCTATGAGCTTGTTAATAATGAAATCCAGATAATATTTTCTTACTAAAACTGTGTCTATGGAAAATAAGATTCTTTAAATCAAATTGAAGCTATATTATGACAATTGTCTTTATGGAATGTAAATAATGTGTGTATATTCACCATGATTATCTCTATATTAGTGGTAGTTGTTATCATATATCTTAACCATATTATCATGTATCTTAACCATGTATATCATGTAATCTAAGCCTTATCAATTGTATATAAATATATGATATCAGCAATGAATAAGTATAACTCATTCAATTCAATTATCATATGGTATCAAATAGCTGTTGATCCTCTCCAAAATCAAATCCATCCTCCGCTGTTTCTCATTTTTTTTCAGACTTCAACATGTCTCAAAACTCGTCCACTTCTCTTACGATTGACAACCCCAACGACCCGGATCATCCTCTCGTTGTCATCAATCCCCCAGCTCAATCCACTGTCAAGCTTAATGGTTCCAATTACTTGACCTGGAAAATTCAGTTTTAAGTGCTCCTTCGGGCCTATGATCTTCTAGGTTATGTAGATGGATCCATTGCTCATCCACAGAAAACTATCATTGTCAAAGGCAACTCTGTCCACAACCCATGATATGATACCTGGTTTCGCCAGGATCAATTAATTTTTGCTGCCTTTATGGGCTCTCTCACCCCCACGGTTGCATCGAACGTAAACACAGTCCTCATCGCTCGAGATGTTTGGGACACTCTCACATCAACTTATGCTCTCCCATCACGTGGCCACATCAAGCAATTACATGATCAAATTTGGCGTCCTTCACAAGCTGGTCGCTCCACCTCCGAATACATGAATTTTATCCGCAACAAAGCCGATGAACTTGCCATTCTTGGCAAACCAGTATATCAGGAAGACCTCGTTGATAGCATCCTGGATGGCCTTGATGAAGTCTATAAACCAATTGTTGACGCCATGCATGCACAAGACACCTGCCCCTCCTATGCTGAGTTGCTTGAAAAACTTCTCAATCACGAAGTCCTTCGGAAAAATAACCTCCTACCTTCGTCTGCTATGCCCATCTCAGTCAATGCAACTCACACGTCCGCTAGAGGCAAGCCGTGGCAGCCTTCTGAACATGTCACCTCTGTAGCTCCAAAAGCATGCTCCACTTCTCTCAAATCTTCAGGTCCTCGTCGTCCATATCAGGGCTATTGTCAAGCCTGTGGGATCCAAGGTCACAAAGTGCTTCAATGTCCACAGTTTGGTCACTTATTTGGACAGTCCGCTCCTGCTACCACTGGACCTTGACCATCTGCCATCACTCGGTCCTCTACTCCAAGAGCAGCTCCACCTTGGCAGCCCACTGCCATTTCGCAACACCTCTCTAGCCTCAAGATCAAACATGGCTGCTCGACAGTGAAGCTAGCCACCATGTTACAGCTGATCTGCAAAACTTGGCTTTACATACTCCATATCAGGCCTCCGACGATGTCCTCCTTGGTGATGGTTCCTGTCACTCCATAACACACACTGGTTCCGCTACTCTTCCTTCCTCCTCTCATCGTCAGTTTAACCTTCATAATGTGTTATCTGTTCCTTCTTTAAACCGTAACATAATTTCAGTTGCTAAGTTTTGCTCTACAAATCATGTGTCCATTGAATTCACTCCTTTTGCTTTCTTCGTGAAGGATCTAACAACAGGAACAATACTCCTGAAGGGTCTTCTTAAACATGGCTTGTATGGATGGCCATCAATTTCCAATTCTGCTGCTCCAGTGCTGCATCTTACCAGTGTGCGTGCGCCGCTCTCCTTTTGGCATAGCTGACTCAGACATCCTGCTCCTGTCATTGTCCGGCATGTTGCTCAATTTTTAAGAATTCCTGTTTCTTCTATTTCTGACAATAAATCATGAACTGCTTGTCTAAGTAGCAAAAGTCATAAATTACCGTTTTATCGGTCTACTTTGAAATCTAATCATCCTTTGGAACTTATTTATTCAGATGTGTGGACTTCACCGCTTGTGTCTGTTGATCATTTTAAGTACTATGTGATTTTTATTGATCACCATACTAGATATATTTGGTATTTCCCGCTGCACAGGAAGTCTGATGTTTTGTCTGTTTTCAAAAAATTCAAACTTTTAGCTGAGAATTTGTTTCTACCAAAATCAAAACTCTCTATAGTGACAACGGTGGGGAGTATCTCGCCATGTCCTCTTTTTTATCCGACTCGAGCATCTCTCACTATACTAGTCCACCTCACACCCCCGAGCACAACGGTTTTGTCGAACACCATCATAGACACATAGTCGAAACTAGGCTTTCATTGTTACACCAAGCTGCCATGCTCCTCTCCTACTGGAACAATGCTTTTTCAACTGCTGTATACCTCATAAACAAATTACCAACCCCAACTCTATCCATGGATTCTCCTTACCTTCGGCTATTCAATCGTCCACCGAATTACAAAAAATTAAAAGTCTTCGGTTGCCTATGCTTCCCTTGGTTACGTCCATACTCCCTTCACAAACTAGACTTCCGTTCCAAACCTTGTGTTTTCCTAGGCTATTCCAAATCACAAAGTGCATACTTTTGCCTTAATTTATCCACCTCTCGAATTTTTACCTCCCAACACGTTCGTTTTGTTGAGGATGAATTTCCTATGCAATCTGTTATACCATCACTCCCTCGTCCGGATGAAGGAACTTCGAACTCCTGGCTCCCCCCATTCTATATTTTGCCTGCGTCTACCACCCATGTCAATCAGGTTGCTACTCTAGCTCCTTCGATGCATCATACACCTACACCCACTGCTGCATCCATTCTTGACTCTCGGGTGCCTACACCCACGACGTCTCCAGTGTCCAACTCACATTCCAACGTGGAGAATGCTATTTCCTCTAGTCTTTTTGTCCTCCCTCCATCAGTACCTAACACCCATCCCATGCAAACCCGATCAAAAAATCACATTCACAAACCAAACCCTAAGTATGCATACTCCACCACCTGTAGCTCTCTTCTTCATGTTGAACCTCACACCATCACCGAGGCTCTTTAAGATGTCAAGTGGCGCTCTGCCATGGCTGAGGAATTTGATGCCCTCATCTGAAATAGTACTTGGGAATTGGTTCCACCGGAGGAGGCAACCAATCTTGTCGATTGTAAATGGATATTTCATACTAAATATCTTTCTAATGGCAATATTGACAGGTACAAAGCTCGTCTGGTGGCTAAAGGGTTTCATCAACATCCAGGGGTTGACTACCATGATAGTTTTAGTCCAGCCATAAAACCTACCACCGTCCGAATTGTTTTGACTATTGCGGTTAGCAAAGGTTGGAGCCTTTGTCAATTGGATGTGAAGAATGCCTTCCTCCAAGGCCGACTACATGAAAATGTCTACATGACTCAACTGTCTAGCTTTGTTAACAAAGATGCTCCCACATATGTTTGCAAATTGCACAAAGCCATTTACGGTCTTAAACAGGCACCTCGGGCTTAGTATTCTAAACTATGGCAATTTCTTCTGGACTTAGGATTTCTCAATGCTACGCCTGACACATCATTATTTATCCTTCATCGGTCTAGCATTTAGATTTATGTATTAGTCTATGTTGACGACATTATTGTCACTAGTCCAGATCCTACCTTAGTTCAGCGATTTATCAATAGTGTCTCTACCAGGTTCTCCATTAAAGATCTTAGTCCACTGACCTACTTTCTTGGCATTGAAGTACTTCCAAACGCCAAAGGCTTACTTCTCTCCCAACGCAAGTACAATGTTGATCTTCTCACTCGAGTACAAATGATTGACTCCAAATTGGCACTCACTCTGATGGCAACTGACTCCCAGTTTCAGCTCACGTCGAGTTCTCCATCCAGATCCATCTGAGTATTGTTCATTCATAGGCGGACTTCAATATCTTACTCTTACTTGCCTCGACATTGCCTTCGCTGTGAATAAGTTGTCGCAATTCATGCATTGTCCAACATCAATTCATTGGCTTGCCACTAAATGACTTCTTCGCTATCTTCGTGGCACATTGGACTTATCACTTCCCATATAGAGAACTCCTTCTCTTGCTCTGCATGCCTTTTCCGATACGGACTGGGCTGGCAATCGTGATGATTTTACCTCCACTGGAGCCTACTTAGTGTTTCTTGGCAGTAGTCTCATCTCCTGGAGCTCCAAGAAACAAAACACCGTCGCCAAGTCATCCATTGAGGCCGAATATCGATCCGTGGCCTCCACTGCTGCAGAATTGCGTTGGGTATGCTCTCTACTAACTTAACTTGGGATTCTAACTCCCACTAGACTTGTGATTTACTGTGATAATATCGGCACTACTCACCTTTATTCGAATCCGGTGTTTCACTCTCGTATGAAGCACATTGCCATCGATTTTCACTTCATTCGAGAGCAAGTTCAGTCAGGTTCCCTACGAGTTATGCATGTCTCCTCCAAAAATCAACTTGCGAATGCACTTACCAAGCCACTACCTCGACCAATATTATTTCTATTCCGAGACAAGATTGGCCTCTCCTCTCGGAGCTCCATCTTGAGGGGGGCTATGGAATGTAAATAATGTGTGTATATTCACCATGATTATCTCTATATTAGTGGTAGTTGTTATCATATATCTTAACCATATTATCATGTATCTTAACCATGTATATCATGTAATCTAAGCCTTATCAATTGTATATAAATATACGATATCAGCAATGAATAAGTATAACTCATTCAATTCAATTATCATAGTCTTGTTGTTGACAAACTTGGTTGAAGTAGTGGTTTTGCAGTTTTATAGAATAATGAGGATATGTTTTTATCTATGAGCGATTTCTTAAATAATTAACCATATTGATCCTCTTATTTCTATCTCAAGTACACCTCGTCAATAATGTCTTGGATCGAAAAAATGCTATATATAAAAGCTTATGATTTTGTTTCAGATTTAGATGTTAAACAATATCAATGATACCGACCAGTTATTGAATATCAGGTGAATTTTGAGAATAAAAAGGATCAAAATCAATATTCCCCTCCCACCCCTGACCTCTCCCAACTTGTTGCTGCTGTCTTCATTGCCAATTGGTGCCGCCGCTATCACCATTTTTGCTTCTGTCGCCAACGCACCTTCACAGCTAAACTCCTATTCTCAAATCACTGTCATCTCGTAATTTTTTTATTTTGTAGTTTAAATCTCTCTATTGAAATGGCCTTACGATTCTTACAACTTTGTGAGCGAATAAGGACATTGTAAGGCCTTGTTAACTTAATACTCTATAGGTTGGTTGGTTGCTTGGTCTTAGTAATTCTTAATCAACAAGAAATGTAGGAGAGGGAGGCTTATGCTTGTTTGGTGCTTCAAGTTCTCTAACTTTTGCTACCTATCTTTAGTATAGAAGAATTCATTATGTTTCACTTTATCGTTGGACTAAGTTATTGAATAATATAGATCTTAGCGTATTTTAGTGGGTTTATTTATATTATTATAATTTTTTAATGCAGGATTGAAATAAAATTAAAGATTATAAAGCATAATACATTGATGGATTATTTTGTAATTTTATAAAATTTAGGAAATATTTTATAAATTTTAAAATCATGGCATTTTTATGATCTTTCTAAAGATGATCATCGTTGCTATGGTGAATAATTAGTAACTCGAGTGATTTGTTATATATCTAATCTGAATTGGTGCTTTAATGGCTTTCACGAGGTGATCTTAGACTATAGATTATTAGATATTTCCCTTATAGGTCATAATTTTACTTGGAAATGAGGTAAATACTTAGGTAAATTAATTGAAGTAAGACTCGATTGGGCTATGGCCAAATCAAATTGGCTCATGTAATTTTTTTAAGCGATAATCCCTAATTCATGTGTTCTAACTTTTGATCACTCTTTTAGTTTGCTACTAGTGAATGGCATGTGAAGTTTTAGTTATGCTAAGTGTTTCTGTTTTAAAAATTTATGGTTAAAGGGAAGTCTCTAATTGATATTGGTAAGGGGAGCTAGGATTCTAATTATCTAATAATATTTTGGATAAATTGAAACGTTACGAAGAAGTCCTTTATGATTGAGGTTTTACAATTACTAGTGGGTTTTGTAGCAAAATATCTCAGTGTCAAAAGAAATTGTTAGCTTTTGTACTATATGGTTAGTTTAGTTCAGATAGCATGGTTTATAGTATTTTAAAGGATCTTAGGGAAATTTTGATTGAATAAAAAATTTACTGAAAGCATCATTTTAAAAAAAATTTAGCTTAAAGAAAGGGATGTCAACACGAAGTTCTTTGATTCTTTAGCCTTTTCTAGGCAAAGGGTAAATTTAATTTGCAAGCTTCAAGATGAAAGGGGTGATTAGCATGAAAATTATGAGGATATGAAGGTCATAGCATTAAATTACTTCCATTTCTATTTATTATAGGCACCTCTTGTATAAACTACGTTTTGGAAGATATTGTTCTTAAAGTTATGATTAAGGATAATGAAAAATTGATGTTCTTAAAGTTATGATTAGGGATAATGAAAATTTGATGCCCCCTTATACTTTGGAAGAATTTAAACAATTCATGTTCTAAATGACATGGCACATAAGGGCCCATAAAAAATAATAAAAAATGTCAGGTCAGCACTGACGCAACACATAATAGATGGGTTAAACTTTTTGTTATGATAAGGACCAATTTTAATGTTTTTCTAAATGTTAGGGTTATATTTGTTCACTCTAAAATGATAAGGTTAAACTTGTCGATGTGAAAATAGGTCAAAAGTGACCCTTTTGCCTTTTTTTTCTCATACATACACTACAAACACAGTGGTCCTTTTATAGGCTTTGGGATTCAATTTGTTTACTGACTTTGACAACTATAATTCCACTAACAAGATAGCTCTATTAAGAAACTTTGACAACTAGCACATAGCTTAAAAAGTGATATGCATAAGTAAATACAATTTATTTGTTTTAGACTAGAAGAATCTAGAAGAGTTCCACAAGGGTTTGACTTCTAACACTCCCCTTAAAGCCAATTTCGCTTCAAAGTTTTTCTTTGAGTTTGTAAAATACATCAGTCTTCAAAGGCTTTGTAAAAATATTTGCAATTTGATCTTCAATTCTGCAATAAACGAGCTCTACATTTTTGTCTTTCACTTGGTCTCGAAGAAAATGATATTTCATGTCTATATGTTTCCTTTGGCTATGTAACACTAGATTTTTCACAAGTGTCATAACATATTTATTGTTAATGTATATCATAATCGGACCTTTTCATATGTGATATAACTCACTCAAAATATTCTTCAACCATATTGCTTGATATGTACATGTTGCTACAACGATATACTCAGCTTCACAGGTTGAGAGAAAAACTATTTGTTAGTTTTTTAATGACCACGAAAATATTGTTGATCCAATACAAAATGTATACCTAGAAATGCTCTTCCGATCATCTAAGTCTCCACTATAATCACTATCTTTAACATATCTTAAAATGAATTGACCTTGCTTTGACTTCTCTATTTATCTTCTGACCAATTTAACTGCGTATATAATATCTGGGCGTATGACAGTCAAGTATCTTAAACTTTCAACTAGACTCTTAAATAGTATCGGGTTTATCAACTCTCTATTTGAATCTATTCTCAATTTTACACTTGTTTCTGCTGATGTAGCCATTGGCTTGCAATCCTTCATTCTAAACTTGTTCAAGATTTGTTCTGCATACTTCTTTTGCGACATAAATATCTTGTCTCCCATTTGTTTTATCTTGATTCCAAAAAAGTATGACATTTCACTAATATCTGTCATTTTGAATTCTTTATTCATAGCTTTCTTAAAATCACTGAACATACTCAGATCATTTCCCCTGAAGATCATATCATCCACATATAAACACACAATCATTATATCACCAGCTTGATTCTTCGTCGTGTATAAGGCATACTTATGTGGGCTTTTTACAAAACCTTTCTTTTGGAAATACTCATCTATTCTCATGTTCCAAGCTTATAATGCTTGCTTTAATTCATACAATTCTTTCTTCAGATGATAGGCTTTGTTTTCTTGTCCTTTTTTAATATATCGTGGTCGTTGCTCAATGTAGACTTTTTCTAGGTATCAATTTAAAAAAACTGATTTCATGTCAATTTGATAAGTCTTCCATTTATTTTACACTATCAATGTTGTAAGCATTCTAATATTATCAATTCTTGCAATTGGAGCAAACACTTTTTCATAGTCAACTCCTTTTCTTTGCTTATAGCACTTAGCAACTAATCTTGCCTTGTAATTTTCAACCTTTCCTTCTTGATTAGTCTTGATCAGAAGATTAGTTAGTTCTCATGTGTCATTTCTTTTGATCGCAACAATTTCTTCATTTATGACCTTTTTCTGTTTCTCGTCTTTAATAGCCTCTTTATATTTTAACAGATCATACTCTGCCATTAAACAAAACAATAAGGAATCAAATGTTGTTTGTACCTATTTTGTGGCATCATAGATATAATTTAGACTCCACATTCTTATAAGTACTCCCCTTGAATCGTTACTGTAATTGTTACCATATGATGAAGTTGATGGTGTTGATTCAGAAGTTGTTAAAGTAAGGCTCCGTAGAGGAGTCTATTCATCTTGTATGTTAAATTCATCATCGAAAAATGGTCCTTGAACTTTCTTATCTTCTTTATTCTATTTTAAAAAATCTACCTTATCAAATTCAACTCGTGAGATGGTTAACTTCTTGGTCAAAGGGTTATATAATTTATACGCCTTACTCCTCTATTCATAACCAATAAATATGCATTTTTCACCTTTATCTTCTAAGTTATTTCTTTTTTTTATCAGGAATATGTGTATATGAAATGCACCAAAAAATCCTGAGATGTCTAACTACTGGGTTGCTACCACTCCATGTTTCATTTAGTGTTTTTAAATTTTACACTTTTTCTTAGAAACTAATTTAGTAAATAAACAACACCTAGAATGACTTTAGCCTAGAAAGTTCTTGTAAGTGCTTTCCTTTCACCATGCTTCTCACCATAATAAGAATCGTACGATTCTTTTTTTCTATGATTCCATTTTGATGTGGCGTATATGAAGTTGTCAACTGATGAACGATTCCATACTCTTTACAAAACGTTTCATACAACTTTGACATGTACTTACCTCCTCTATCAAATCTATGTATCTTTAAATATTGCCACTTTATTTTTTTGCCATTGCTTTGAACTCCTTAAATTAATAAAGGGCTTTTGATTTTTTTTAAAGAATATACACCCAATTTTTTGCTGAAATCATCAACAAAGGTAATTTAATACCTATTTCTACCAGGTGATGGTATATCAAATGGTCTAGCTATATCTAAGTGAACAATCTCCAATGATCTTTTGGCTCTCTATGAGTATCCATCTTCAAAACTTTGTCTATATTGTTTCCCTTTAATGTATGCTTCACGTAATTCATCTTGTTGGTTAATTTTTAGAAATCCATTTACCATCTTTGTTTTTCATAATAATTTTAGGTCAATAAATCCAAGATGACCAAACCTTAAATGTCATTGTCATGATTCATCTTTAATGACAGACTTCATGCACTTTAGTACTTCTAACTGAATATCAAGTGTAAAAAGATGATTCTTTGTCATATCAAGTTTAGCAATTAATTCTCCACCTTTGCTGATAACAAGAGAGCAATCCTTTAAGTGTATGTTGTACCCTTTTTCTAGGAGTTGACCAAGGCTGATAATATTACTTTCTTAACGCAGACATATAATAAACATCATATATATACCTCTTCTCTCCATTTTTTAAGGTAATCATAAGTTTACCTTTACCATGAAGTGGAATTTTTGACGAGTCACCAAAAGTAACTCCTCTTGGATAGTCCCATCCAAATTTGTAAACATCTCTTTTCACCCACACATATGGTTGTTAGCACCGGTGTCAAGATATTAAACATTTTTCATGCACTCTACATTTACTTTGTATGTTAAGAAAAAGGTGATTCAACTTCATCTTTTATTGCTACAAAATGATTTGTTTCCCCCCTCTTAATGTTTAATCTGAACATGTAACTAAAATGGCCATACTTGTTACAGTTATAACATTGTACTTATGATTTATCACCTTGCTATTGAAAATCGTCTCTTCCTCGATTTTTAGAATCCTCGACCACGACCTTATAATTGATAGCCTTCATTTGTTTGGTCTTTTTCAAAAGATTTCCTACCATGTCTATTTTCTTAGGCACCTCTGTAGCTACCTCAATTTTCTCTGCCTTATTCATAATTGTTGCTAGATTGATTGCTACCAATAGATAAATTGCTTTGTAAAGCTTATTCCAAATTACCAATATTTTCATTTTGGATAATTCTTTGCTCGTAAGCTTGAAGAGAGCCCATAAGCTCATCAATAGAGATTTGTGGCAAATCCTTTGATTCTTCAGAGGCAAGGACGACATAATCAAATTTCCTTGTCAGTGAGTGTAAAAATTTTTCCATCACCCTTGCATCATCAAGAGCTTCCTATTTTCTTTCATCTTATTTGCCACCCTTATTAAACAAGTAACATAATCATTAATCTTTTCGGAACTTTGTATTTTTAATGACTCAAATTCAACTCTAAGACATTGGAGCGTACCTTTTTAGCTTTTTCGAGTCTTCGAAGAGATTTGTGTAGAGTTTCTTATGCGTCCTTTGATGTTTTTGCCTCTAATATTTTTTCAAATGTTGATTCATCAACTCCTTGAAAGATGGAAAACAAGGCCTTCTTGTCCTTGCATAATTCCTCAACTAATCTCTTATGTTCATTTAATAAAAAATGCTTTGGTGGTTACATCTTCAGGCTCGGTGTAGCCCTCTTCAACAATCTCCTACAATTCTTGTGATCCGAGCAGTACCATTATTTGGATGCTCTAGCTATCATTATTTGTTTCTGTTAATTTTGGAATTTGATGTTGAATCATATTGGGCATGTTTTATGTTCTTGAAACGTAGTCATGAACATAGCTCTGATACCACTTGTTAGAAATGTAACAGATTCGCAATTATGGCTCAAACAATAATATATTGATAATAAAATAATGTTACACTCTTTAACAACTATTGCTATGTGAGCTTTTGTTCAATCTCTATGTTTTTGTACCTTTTTTTTTGTCATACATAAATTACAAACACACAGGTCCTTTAATTTTATAGGCTTTGGGAGTTGGTTTGTTTATCGACTTTGACAACTACAATTCCACTAACAAGATAACTCTATTAAGAAACTTTGACATCAAGCACACACAATTAAGAAAGTGATATGCCTAAGTAAATACAATTCATTTGTTTTAGACTAGAAGAACCCAGAAGAGTTCAACAAGGGTTTGACTTCTAACAAATTTCCGTAAGATGGAAGCAATGCTTTATTGGATACAAAAGCTAACACCAATCACGAATTGCAGGGTTTTTTTGGCCTAAGTAGGTATTATTGCATGTTTATGTAGGAATATGGTTCTATCGAATCCCTATTAACCAACATGCTTCAGAAAAATTCTTTTATTTGGACTAAAGCTTCTTTGGCATAATTTGACCAATTTCAGGCCGCAATGGCTAGTACTTCTATTCTCACTCTTTCGGACTTTTCTCAACCCTTTGTTGTTCTATCTTCTTATAGTAAAAAGGTTCTTTTGGTGGTAAATGATCAGCTCCTGATATGCTTCTCACCTCTACTGTTACTGTGATTCGACAGTTCTTTAATTACACTTTCAATTTACGCAGGCTGCCCGAGACTGTGAGATGTTTTTGCTAATTCTTTCTGATCAGAATTATTTCGATTGAGTGGCACCATGCTATCCTATAGCTCACTTCATCATCTTCAGTTAGTCGGATGGGCAAGCCAAATTGGTTAATTATACCATTGACATGTATTTCAAACTACACCCATAAACCTCATCAAGTAAGATTTTTCTTTTTGAAAGGTTAATATGGTTCTCGAAGGAATATCGTAAACGATTTACTTCACTGTCCCTGGATGAGCATCATTCAGATGGTTAGACCAGTGGCATATAAGATGAGCTTATTGTGTATTTAACAGAACTCTCCTTGTAACCCTCGGTACACGATTGATGAGAACTTAAGCTGCCAAGGGCTTTGATATCTATTTTATATATCTTCTGTGTTTTTTCAGGTGTATCCTGTCACGTACAAGAATATAATTTAACTTAAAACAACCCCTCTTTATGTAAAGTAAACAAGCGTTTGGACCTTGAAATGCAGAAGAGTATGTTTCCTGAAATGAAGAGGATCTCAAAGTCTTAAGATTCCAGTTTTAGGATGCTGTTTTACGTAAATATATAAACAGTAGTGACCAAACTCTAATCCTTCCCAATTATTAATTGACCCAGTATTTGTGCTTTGATTTGTTCCTAGCATTAACTAGCATCGTGTTCAGTATTGAGTCATTATTATTATAAGATCCACTTGACTGGATTTGCTTTCTTGTCTCATTATTGTGCATCAACTTCAGATGTACAGGCCCTACCCAGATTCACGATATTAGAATCCACATTAAAGAATGTTGACTCTTAAAACGCCTTACAGGCAGGTCAATGAGCAGCAACTATGTTTTCCTGCTGAGAACAAGGTTAGGGATACCAAACATTCTACTTCTTTCTTCAGCTCTTATCATAAAAGAAAAATAACATGAACTAAGGCTCAAACTTGTTCTAAACATGTTTAAATTGCTTTTACTTTGCAGATAAAAACTGTGGTTTCAACACATTTATCCCTTTAAGAAGCACATATTCAACCATCTTCTCCTTTGCTTACTTTTTTAACTCATTAGTGTAGCATTAGTGTAGAAGTAAGTCCTGTGGTCTTATGTCTTTCCATCACTTTTATATAATTTGTTTTGCATAATTTTAGAAGTGAAGGTTAACCCATAGAATAAGTTTTCATTGCTAATCATAATAGCTAATTTCGTAATTAAGTCATAAAATATTTCTTGTAATTATCAGCTATATTGTAGAAAAATGAAAACAAAAACCTGAAAATATATAAAAAGGTCGCCAACAGGAGATTTATATATGAATTTGTGTATAAATACAATATTGATGTATGTTTTGGCTTTGGGTTGAATTCATATGCTTCTGTAGTTATCTCAAAACAAAAACATAACTGCTAGTGAAAATTTAGATGCATCTTCACCAACCACAATCCTTCCTTTATCACGTTCTATACAACTACACAAAAAGCAAGTCCAAACAGAAAACCAAAACCTTTCTTGTTTTCTGTGAGAGCTAAAATCAAACTCTGATATGAAGTTATTTACTTACTTTCATGGTTGAAAGGTTTCGCCATCAGCAAAATATGAGAAACACTTCTGCGTTAGGATGGTCTTCCCTGGGTTTGGGTTGGAGATGGGACGGTATACAAGGATTTCAGCTGCCTACTGATCAACTTGCTATCACGGAGAGCCAGCTGTAGTTGAACATCATCTGACCACCATTGCTCTAATGCATGCGCCTCCAGAAACTTTTGCTTTCCCTTTGACACTACAAACAACTTTGCTGCAACTTGCCCATTTGTGCGTCCCCCCAAATTCTCCTTGTTGCCATTCTTATCTTCCAGTCCATCAGGTCCAGCATAGGAACAACAAATATAATCACTATTATTGACATATAGATGAGGTACCCATTTCTTTAGCTCCATAGTACCATTGTTCCCAAAAAAGGGTACCCAGTTCCTGAATCCGGAAGCAGAAGTCATAGCAACTGTATTAGCACTAATGGCCTGGTTTTCAACATTTGAAGGAAGCATTGCTCTAATTTTATTCCAAGCAACCCCAGCTTTTTCTCCAACATTTCTTATGCCTGCAGCAAGAGAAACTGAAGGAGGGTTAAACAAATGAGCCTCGACGTAAATTCCCTCCTTCGCCAATGCTTTCCCCACTTGGAGGGCAAAACCAGCTCCTAAAGAATGACCTGCAACACAAACATTGGCACTTCCGTACTTTCCAGCAATTGACTTCAAGGCTTCTGATGCTGTTTTGAATCTCACAGAACCTTTCAAACTCTCCCAAGCCAGAAAACGGAGATCGTCCAGAATATCCCTATATATTGTTGGGCTTTTGAGTAATGTCCCCCGAAGTGCTAAAATTGCCTTTGGTGCTCCACTTGGTCTGATTAGTATCAGATCAGCAAATGCTGCAGATTGATCCCATTCTAATACGGCACCAAATATTGATCCATCTCGTTCATCAATCAAGGTTTGGACCAACTTATACTTGTATGGTATCCACCATTTTGGAGCAAGGGCATTTTCTTCACTTCTGTTCTCCTGTCTGTCAAGTTCAAGCAAGTAAACCGCTTGAATGAAGCAGGCAATTACTGTTCTCTTGTAATTCTCGTCTTTCCTGTAAACAAAAATCATTAATAAGAAGCAGCCCGAATATGTGCATTCATTTACTGATTATCCTTTTTCTGCTTTCTTGCTCATAATAGCTTATTCTTTTCACATTTAGAAATTAGAAATATATTCAACATTCTCTCTGCCCTTGTAACTGTACCTTGTTATGTTACATAATATTCTGAAATCTGGACTGAAATTTTACTATTTAAACCTGAATGTTAATATCTTTTAATCGGTCAATTAGAAGATTCCAAGTTTCCAACTACAACAGAGGTCTTAATTAGATTCTAAAATAAAATTTCCCTTTTAGATCCGAGCAATCAAAGATATATGCTAATGAAGCTATCTCCGAAAAGAATCGAAAATGAATCACAAAGATCATCTTAAAGTCGACTTTTCATAACCATAAACATCGCTGGTTTCCAAAATCCGGCTTAAACTCTTTAGTTACTAGTTTGGAAACGTGAGATACTCAAAAATCAACCTTCCATAAGAAGAACAGGGTAAAGTCATTAAGTGAAATCACCACCAGACATGTAAAATAAAAGGATTCTATTGAATCTGTTTATAACAAAAGGATTTAAAGAAGAAAATAAATCCAACAAGCTGAAACTCCATATTCCCTTATATGGAGACATAAAAATTTATCACAGAAAAAAATGACAACAAGAACAACCTAATAAGATCTAAGGAGACACCCACAACTTCTCTACGGAATCTTTTACTGTAAAGACAAGTAATAGTAAAACAAACACACACAAAAAAAAGAAGAAGAAGGGATGTAATCTAAACGCTAACCAGCTAGAGTTGATGATGTCTCTCCAGTTAGGAAAAGCAACATTACGAGGCCCAGAGACATGAAATGCGTAGGGGTGTGCTTCTTTGGCTTGGGCCAGCAGCACCTTGCTTTCCTCCGCCGCACTTGGATTAGCCATTTCGCTTTGGGTTTCGTCTTCTCTGCTTCTCTTCTTCGGGGTTCGCGGTGCTCCGTTGCTTTGCATTTGGCATGTAAAGGAGCTGTAAAGATAATGTTGTTGACTTTGTTTAGATTGCTACAGGTATCGGATTCTCTGCTTCAACCAAAGTGATTGAATCGTTACTTTATTCTCCATTTCCAACGGTCATATTTCTCCCATTCCGTACTTAATTACGATATTGCCCCTGTACTCTTCCTTGTAGTTCTCTTTTTCTTTATGCATAATCTCGTTATTTTATTTCGCTGCACTCTGTATGGCACTGTTTAAACAAATTTAAGGTTAATTTGGAAAAATAAAAATGTGATATTGCACAATGAGTTAGAGAGAGAAACTCTGTCCTCTCTCTAACCTCTAGCCTCCGATCCAACTCATTGTAGAATGTAAATAATAATGTTCATATCCTATCCATATTTTTGTAACAAGATTTGTTGTAACTGCTTTGATTATAACTATCATCTTGATCCTAGGATATCCATTGTAGTTATCCAATCATCTCGTGTATTTATATCTGGCTACGTTGATGAATAATATCAATCCTTTACAGTACAAGTTTCTATATGATATCACGAGACCATCGGTCCGTTACCACCCTTCGTTGCCTCTGATCTTTCCTCTTTCATTTTTTTCCAAACACCTTTGTGCCTTCGGCCACCATGTCTGACATTTCCTCCTCAAACATCACCAACTCTATTGAACCTCATCACTCGATTGTGGCTCTCAATTCTCATGCCCAATCCACAGTTAAGTTAAATGGTTCGAACTACCTTACCTGGAAAATCCAG
>JAOSBN010000009.1:551573-564003 GCA_027563595.1 Erythroxylum suave
TAATTCTAAAAGAAAAATTAAGCAAAATAAACCTCAATAATAAATTAAATAAACCTAAAATGAATCGGGGCCCAACAATAAGGCTAGGGTTCAATGCTTATCATCAAGGAATTATACGACTACCATTGCAAGTGACACACAATTGTTTGAAGAGATGGCGAACAATAGTTGTATTTGGACATCAGAACAAAGTAGACAACAATCAACCTTCCTGGATCCAGAGGAATGATTGCTATAGATTAGGTAACATTGCAAGCTAAAATCAATATTCCTACCTAATAAAAAGGGATTGTTGCACTTGATATTAAGAAAAGAAGAAGAAAGGTGTCTAATTTATTTTACACCACAAACAACTCCTAGAGAAGTGGCTCATAATGTGGATATGATAATGGATAGATGATGATATGATTTAGGTGTAACATTCAATGCTTCCTAATCTTATTATTATCAGCCTATGGTAGATAGTATTACCTCTTATGGTCCAAAAAAACATTTAAGTTGTGATTTTGCACTTATTTGATATATAAATCTCTCTCATATGTTGAAATTATTATTCAAAATTGACGGATTTGTGACTTAATTGTTTTTAGATGATTTCCAACACTTGGGAGATGAAATTGAGTTAAAAAGATACAAAAGAAACAAAAAAATATGAAAATTCCAGATTGGCAGCAAATCCAATACAGATTGGCAACAAATCCAGTGACTAGACGTGGCCACGTGCAAGGATTGAGACAGATTCTATAGATTTTATGTTCAAGTTCAAATTCAAAATTTTCATAATCTTTAAAGATCAGATTGCTATCTTATCATTAGGATCTGCAATTTGAAGTGAGGATAAGGATTATCAGCAAAAGATCAAAAGAAAGGAAGAGAAGAAATTAAAAAAAGAACATAAAAACGTGTATTGTTCACGTACACTATACACAAACCACTTTAGGAGTAGTTTTCATTTTTTTGCAGTCTTTTTGCTTGCTTTTTCGATAGCCACTTTAGGAGTAGTGTTCTACGTTTTTCCTGCAGTTGCTTTGGACAGCTATAGTTTTTCATTTTCTGCAGTATTTTTCTACATATTTTCAGAATTTCTATAAAGACTTAGGATGGAGACAATGTGTTTTTTTGTTTCTTTTATTTTGAATTCCATTATGAGTAACTAAATTTTGTTTCTTGGTTTACAAAATCCTAGTTATTGAAATTTGAATGTTGTGAGACTTTTGTTCTTTATTTCGATTGATTTATCAGTCAAGTATTAATTATTTTTCTGGGTCATTATTTGATTGTTTGATTTTACAACTAGGTGCGCAACTAGTTTGTGATTTTATTCAATCAATTGCTAGATTAAATAGATTGACATTCAATTCTTTTAATCAACAATAACGACTAGGATTTGTGTCTACTACATTAGGGACATGATTCTAGGAAAAATAATTGTCTAGGATGAATATACATCGTATGTATGTTGTCTAGTTTGTCGATTTTCTGGATTCATAAAGCTATTAATTAATTAAATCTGAGATCGTACCCAGGTTATTGATTAATAAGGGTTAATTCAAATACATGTTTTGGTTAACTATAGATAAGAGAAAATAGGTAAAGAAATCTACCACCATAATTGCTTAAACTGATAAATTGGTTATTTTTAGTGTCGATGATCAACACAGGTTCAACAATGAAGGAGACTAGAAGCCAAGATTTGTTCCTATTGATTGCTAGATTATCATTGTTTTGCTATTAGTTATTTTTAAATTTCATATTCCATTTAAATTATGTTTAATTCACAATTTTAAAGCCCCCCTACCCTTTTCTTTTTACTTTGTTTTAGTTTTGAATTCGTAAACTCTTTACCGTTAAAATTCCTCATGGGAACGATGCCCACTTTCCCCTACTACATTAATTTATATTGACGGATGTTGGTTTCTTTTTAATTTGGTTGCAGGCGACAGCAGTACCAAACAGCTCCTTCAATTGATGTCTCTTTTGAGCAACTTTGTTTATGAAATTAAAAGTTATTTGGATAAAAGAAGAGTAACTTAGGCTACTTTTGGGTGTTCAATCATATGTGGTGGTTGGACAAATAGAAAATGTGAGCCTATTACTAATGTTTTGGTTTATTATGCAAAAGGGACAATTTTTTAAAGTCTATTGGTACATCTGGCCTTTTTAGAAATGTTTATACTCTATTTGAAATATTTGATGAAGTTGTGAATGAAGTTGGGTCAGAATATATTGCTCAGTTCATTGCTGACAATTATTTCGCTTATAAAGCAGCTGGAGAAAGATTGCAAAGCAAGTATAATTATTTTTATTGAACTCCTTATGTTGCACATTGCATCCTATTATTGATTAGATTGTGCAAAAATAAAAAAGATGATCAAGTTCAACTATAGTCGTGCACAGGTCTTGAATTTAATGAGAAAGGATTTTACCAAAGGTAGGAATTTGTGTCGTCCTGTTATTATAAGATTTGCAACAAATTTCTTATCATTTTAGTGTTTTATTATGATGAAGAAAGAGTTTAGACAAATATTTACAAGTGATAAATGAGTTGCATCATAGCATGCTAGGTCTAATGATAGATTGGATATTTCTAAAATTATACTTGAAAATAATGAATTTTATCCTAATGTCAATTTGTCATATGAGTTTGTGAGTCTTTGGAGAGGATACTTCATCTAGTTAATTGTGATGAGAAGGCAACAAAGAGATTTTTTATAAAGTCATGGAGAGAGAAAAGGAAGTAATATAGGCCTTTTTTGTACATAACTTATCTTGTAGTTATCAATGAGAGATAAGAAAGACAACTTTACTCTTTTTTTTATAGTTAGGGCATTTTTTAATCCTAGTGTCTATTTCAGATGAAGTTTTACAAAGAAAATTAAAGTTAATAAAGAAATGTTATTAACTATTGCAACAATTGTTGCCCATGAGATGAAGCTGGATCCCATAAGCTCATAAATGGAGATTTATAAGGATACTTTTGGTAATTTTGGGATGCCAAATGTTATTCGTCAAAGAGACAAACTTAATCTAGGTTTTTTTTTTCAGTTTTATTACTTGATGAAAATTAATCATCACTTTATTTTGTTTATAATGCAACTTTTATTGTCTTATAGTTGCTTCATGAGACCTGATCGTGGTTTTTTATATGTGTGTAAGTTTTAATTAATAACCTCGATCATCTGTAAGCATACAAGTCATTTACGTAGTACCTAAAATGTCGATCTCATGAGGAGGGATAATCTAATCCTAAAATATAAGGCCAAAACAATTCGCAGTAATTCAAAGTGTAACAAAACTAAAGCAAGAATTTAATTCAATCATGCAACTTAATTCCAAGAATCAACTATGAAAATATTAACAAAGTAGCAATTGTAACACAAACTCAAGAATCAACCTGAAGGAACTATCAATTGAGAGAAACAAGAATTTGTATCTATCTTTAACGCTAACCTGATTGATTATAAATTATTGAATTATTGGTCCTAGACAATCCTATAGTTGATTATTCTCTCTTGAGTTATACCATTAACCCTAAATTATAAACCCTAATAAGATTATGGAAAATTGCAATCTCTCAATTAACATTCTATCTAAAACCCCAATTAGATTTAAAGTTGTCCAATAACTATCAGGAACTTATGTGAGATCTCTCCTCACACAATTATCGATTTGATTAATTTCTTGTTCTTATTAAATCCCCTAACTCTCATTAGCCTAATTTAGTTATTTTTCATTCGATTCACCCTCTCAGTGTATTATTGAATTATGCAGTCACAGAAATAAATCACAATAAATCCAATAAACCTAAACAATCATATTTTATTCAATCAAAGATTTAAAAAGCCAAACGTGAGTCTAGAATATCTCAACATTTACAATCCTATCATCAAACTGCTATCCCTAATTCTATACAATAATAAAAATGGAAAATAATAAGAAATACGATTCTAAACAGAGACAAGAGACAGCAATGTCAGAAACTCCAAATCTGGGAAGTACTTCGATGTCGACTTCTTTTCTACTTCTCTATTCCTTTTCACTTTCTCAGTCTCTCAATAATTCTCTCTTGGGTTTCTCTTCAAAGTGGTTAATGCAAAAGCTCCATCATCTTCTTTGTCTTATTATTTATATATCTTTTGTGTTTTGGGCAGCTCTAGGATTTTTATGAAGTCTGAAAGGTCCAAAAACTCCTTGAAAGGTCCAAAAACTCCCTTGAAACTTGACGTTTTTAAGTGTTTGTGCGTCTATTCGAGGCAGGTGAGTCTAGAATATCTCAAAATTCATAATCATATCATCAAACTACTATTCCCAATTCTATACAATAATAAAAATGGAAAATAAAAGGAAGTATGATCCTAAACGGAGACGGGAGGCAGCGATGTCAGAAACTCCAAATCTCGGAAGTACTTTGATGTCGGCTTCTTCTCCACTTCTCTCTTCCTTCTTCTTTTTCTCAATTTCTCAACAATTCTCTCTTGGGTTTCTCTTCAAAGTTGTTAATGCAAAAGCTCCTTTATCTTCTCTGTCGTATTCTTTATATACCTTTTGTGTTCTAGGTAACTCTAGGATTTTTCCGGGGTCTGAAAGGTCTAAAAACTCCCTTAAACTTGATGTTTTTGAGTGTCTGTGCATCTGCCTAATGCAGGCCATGATCGTGGCTCTGCAAAACACGATCGTAGGCCATATTTGAGCCTTCTGTCATGATCGTAGCAATCAGGCCATGATTGTGGGGTGTGTCCTAGGCTTTTGTCACGATTGTGGGCTAACTCCAGTGTTTCTATCACGATCGTGGCTTGTTATATCACGATCGTGGGATGTTGTTTCAGTCTAAGTTTGTTCGAAACTTTTGCATTTTTCGATGTTGACCCTAAAACGCTAACAAACACATCAAAGTACCTCAAAGACATAATAATTAAGCTCAAAGACTTGACTAACCCATTAAAATGCTTAAACATAATTAAGTAACAAACTAACACAATTCTAACTTAAACACATACTAAACGATTAAGTTAACACTAATACATATGAAACTAAGCCCTAAAACATGATGCAATTCACACTTATCAGAACCAATCCAAAAGTGGTATTCTAAAATTGTAAAGGTTTGCAATTCGAATTATAAGTCAATATGAGTGCAACAAAGTATGAAAAGAATTTGAGTATATTTGAATTCATTCATTCCAAGAAAAGGATTATAGTGAAACACAAAAATTGAATGACTTGGTCTTAGCTTAATACAATTTAAAGCTTCAGTAAAGATATATTATTATCGTTTAAGTTAGACATAAGTTCTTATAATTTTTAATAATTTAATTTTATTATTTACTAGGAGTCCTAATATAACAGATAGTTCTATAGATCCAATTTGCCTTGAACATATCGATCTTTTAACAAATTGGGTTTATGAGAAATTGAGTTTTATAGAAAAGAGTGACTTGGAAGATAATTTTGGATAAAAAAAATATTATCATTTGGTGCAATAAAAGAGTGACTTGGAAGATAATCTTGGATGAAAGAATATTGTCATTTAGTGCAATGAATTTGAATGGTGATGATGAAGCTCCTATCAATAATAAGGACTTTGTACTAAATGAGACTTGAGATCAATATAAGTTTAACGGGTATTCGACTGAATGAAGTTCCATATATTTGTTTATCTTCTTCTTTTAATTTCACTTATATTTGATGTATATGTTAAATTCTATATATGTAATATAATTATAAACATTTTTGTTTAAGGTTTTACTTCTAGTTGGTTCTTTGGCACGAATTTTTGTTGTAAATTGTAATTGTTAGGGAGTCATGGATATTTTTATTTTATATTTTTGATGTAATTATTATTTCTTATATCATGAAATTGTAATATTTTAAGTATTTTGCATTGTTCTTAATTTTATATTTGTATAATGATAAAATGATCCTTTTGTATATTAATTATAGTTGTTATTTATATATAAAATATGTGAAAAATAATATTAATAAAAATAAATATATTATTATTATTTTAAATTTCTATTATTATGATTTTTGAAAATAGGGTCGATGTCATTTCATAAATTATATTGTACAATATATTAAAGAACTATTTTGTAATTTTAAAAAAATTTATTTACTATTTTATAAATTTAAAAATTTATTTTTAATGACACTTAGGATTAATCAGTACCAGTATAGTACCGTATTAAAACTAAATCTGATACTGATATCGATACGATATTCTTAACATTGGCTGTAAGAGGTTAGTAGTTAAATTTTATAATCTAAGCCAAATCATTTTTAAGTATTTAATTTTATATATTGATGTATTAACAAAATTTTAATTCCTTTCCAAAAAAACAAAATTTTAATTATAGCTAAAAGTGTATTCTTATTTTTCTATAATTCTCTTCTGAAACATTTGAATGCGATTATGGAAACAAAAATTTTCATTTATGGAATTAAGTGAAATATATATAAAGATTTAGATTAAGAAAGTCAATTTGTACTCTTTATTTTATTTGTTGAAAAAATTGAATTGTTATAAATTTGTTTATTGTGGACCGGTTTTATCGGTTGACAAATAAAAAAAGACCTGAAAACTAGTGGACCGCACTGCGTTACAGAATCATCAGGAAATGGAAGAGAACTTCTTACGAAGTCTAGAGAATTTGCAGAAACAGAAACACTTGGGTACTCTTAATGGCTCTAAATTTAAGCTCTGCTTCTCTGTGTCATATCGCGTCTTCTGCCACCCCACAATTTCTCATCCTGAAGAATAAGATTTACGCTTCTTCTTCTTCTTCTTCTTGTAAATTATTTGCTCAACCAGAAAGTCGCGAGGGTGGAGTTACGGAGCAAGGCCCTCTTCCTTCCCCTTCTGGTATGAATGTCACCTTCTCATTTCTTCTATTTTCGTAATCCAATTGGATTTCCCTGTTTAAAAGTTTGGAGCTTTCTCAAAATTTTGTATAATTCCAAGAAATGTTAGTTTTTGTAGTTGTGGTCTATGAATGATGAACATGTTTGATATTTCCCATATAAGAAATTGGTTTTTCATTTTCCTTCATGCCATTGATTGGTGTTCCATTTGAAGGGTCGTTGTCTTCAACGCGTACACAGCTCGATCTCTTGGAACAATTGACGTCCACGAGTGATGGTATGTATATGATGATGAATGCTTTGTCTACTTTTTTAACACACACCCACTTAACTGATACTTCCAGTGACTCGATGCCAGTTTATGAGAGCTCAGGAAGTTCCTCCATCCTCACAATAAGAGATCAACTCGTCCAGTTGGGTAGAGGTAGAGATGATGATTTTAGCATCCCATTGGGCAAAAATTTGAAGAAGGTTAGTCCCAAGTTCTTAACTGTTTCGCAGAAGAGGAACATTAAAAGACAAGCTTACTTGGATGATGTGTCCCAGAGGAATGATTCTGTTTTCTTTGCTACTATTGGAGCTTTTGTAATTCTACCACCTTTTATAATTTTAGGAATTGCCATCATAACTGGTTATGTCCAACTTTTCCCATGACTCGTGTGTGTGTGCGGATATACTTGTTAGAAGTTTTTCGGTTTTGGCTTCTCTAAGGTTTGTAGGCATGTCCTTATTCTATGTAATTACTTAGTTCTATGGCTTTGTCTACTATATTTGCATATCCTTACTATATGCAATTACTTACCTCTTGTTTGGCAACCTCTATTAAAAAGATATGAATGAGAATACCCATATTAAGTAGAGGAGTTGATTATACAAAGATTTTTTCACCTAAACAAAAGTAGATATAATTGAAAATTTTTAAATAATTATGGGTGTCTTTTCTTTAGCTCTTCATCAAAGCGATGCTAATAGTACCTTCTCATGTGGGTATATTGATTAAGAGATTTATATGCTTCCACCTGAAGGATAAAATAAAGAAGTATGAGCAAAAGTTTACAAGCTAAAACGATTACTCAATAGCTTGAAATTGTCATTAAGGAAATAGGATTTAAATATTGCAATAGAGCCACAGAGCTATAAGGTTTAACAATTTAATCATAATCATTGTCTCTTTACTCTTACTAAATTGTGTATCTTCATTTCCTTGCTTGTATAAAAGATGTTCTTATAATAGAAAATATTAATTAAATTATTTAAGAGGCCAAAAAGTTTCTATATCAACAATTTACTGTAAAGGATTTAGGTTTAGTGCTAAATATTTTTCAATTTTATGAAATATATAGAGTTATAGACATATTTTCTTGCTAATTAGTTACCATATATTTATTGGTAAAGCTTTGGTTGCTTAAAAAACTTAAAAATAAATGACTACTATTTGATCTAGTGTTGAAGAAAAATATTGATAAATGACATTAGATGTTTCAAGATACACCTGAATTTAATGCATAAAGATAAAAATGACTTTTAACTTGATCATCATCTCTTATCTAATTTATGTACCTAGAAGTACGTTATTCATGTATAGGGCGCATTTATTTATGTACTTAAAAGTATGTTATTCATGTATTATAATTTATTTAGGACGGTTTTCTTATGGGGTCCTATAAATACCATATGTAATCTTTAAGTTCAAACATAGCAACAATAAATAGAATATCATTCAGTGAATTACCTCCTCTTGCAAATGTTTCCTCATTCTAAATCTACTACTAATTCAGCAAATTCATCATTTCAAGTCCACTTCTAATCTAAACAAAATCGTATAAAAGCTTTAATATTATAAATAATGTTGTATGGTAACATAATTGCTTTCTATATCCCAAATCATAAAACAAAGAGAATTTCGGTAATTGGTGCACTCCTGTTAAGGCTTGACTTGGTGCACATGATATATGTGTCATTTTAGAAAGTGTTCACAAGTTTTATAAAGATACAACTTATTTCATATAAATCCAAAGGGACCTTTTATGAAGAAACAAAAAGAAAGATAAAAAGGTCGTGTCATTTATTCATTAAGTATTAAATGAGGCCATCTTTGAGAAGATGTTTAGTGCAACTATAAGGGAATTAATTATGGGATATGCTTTAAGTAGACTGTAAGGGAAAGAGGAGGTAAAGAAAATAATCCTTTTAGATCTATAAGGTGAAATTGAAGATATTCAGGTGAAATAATCAAAAAATGTGTCAAAATATTTTTACGATAACCAATTCTAAAGTGGCTAACCTTTTGAGATTTTTTCAATTTAGTGTCGATGTTTTAAATTTTTTAATTGAGTAACTGACTTTTTAAAAACTTAACAATTCATTTCAAAATGTTATTTATGTTATTAATATGTTGATTTAGCTAATGACCTTTTTTTGTTCGTGGCATGTAGATGCCCACCTAGAAAAGTATTGGATATGATTAGACTAAAGTGGAGAAATTTTTCAAGTGAATGCCTACTTATCACAACCAACGAAGATTTCATTAGTTAAATCAGCAAATTACTAACGAAATTAGCATTTTAAACTGAACAATTAATATTTTAAAAGGTAGATCACTCAATTAAAAATTTGAAAAGCTTGGACATAAATTGAAAATTGTTTAAAATATTGAACAATATAGGATTGCTTATCCCATTATTTTATGAGTTATGGCCATCGTAAACCAAGTGAAAAAGCTTGGTGAAGAAGTAACTGATTATTGAGAAATTTGATCATATGGTGATGATCATTAAAGAATCAAAGGATTTGGAAGACATGAAAATTGAAGAACTAAGTGGAACTTCGGAAACTTATGAAGATAAGCTTAATAGGAGGAAGAAAAAGCCCATGAAATATATTTAAGAATTAAACTTCACTTTGAAAGACAAGGAGGAAAAATAAAATACAAACTACAGAGGTCAATGTCACAAATGTGGGCAAGGTCATGGAAGAGGAGGAAGAGCGCTCAATTTCATCTTAAAGTAGAGATAGAAATTGTAAATCTACCTTAGTAAGGTCATATCAAAAAAGGTATACAAGTGTTAAGTTGAATACTATACTTATAATGAATTTAGACATTATTATTGAGAATGAAAAATGTATGCTAATGATATTGTAAAGGTTAATATTTTTTTCCAAATCTAATAAAGAAAGATAAAAGATAATAATGATATAGAGTCCAATCTTTTGACAGGTTTCAAGAACTTGTAGTAAGAAGAGAAGCTTTCATGGTACCTTGATACAAGTGCTAACACTTACTTATATGGAAATAAAGGCTTTTTTGTAGAGCTTAATGATAAAGTTAATGGTAATATTATATCAGGAGATTCTTTCATAACTCCGATGGGGTGAAAGATGTACTATTGATACATTTAAAGAATAGAAGTCACCAATTTATTTCAAATGTTTTTTATGCTCCATAAATGAATAGTAATACTTTGACTATATGTTAACTATTAGAGAAAGGTTATACCTTTTGATAAAAGTCACATCTTGTTCTTTAAAAATGATATAAAATATGATCGTCAAAGTAATTATGACAAAGAAGTGCCTACTTTTATTGCTCATATAAATAAATATTAATTAATGGCAAGCAATATGATGGTGAATGGTTTGCATCCAATTGATAAACCCAATCATTGGAGCAAAAGGATGTATTTTTTGGGAAGCGAACTTGAAAGATCTTTCCAAATTAAGGAATCTCAAACAAAAGTTTTAAGGCCATTATTTCATTTACAGTGACTTTTTTTGGCTTATCACTCCATGTTTTCAGTAAGAATAAGTATTTATTCTATTTTAATGATTTGAGTAGAAAGATAAGGGTGTACATTTTTAAAGAAAAAAGGCTTTTAAATGTTTTTAAAATTTTAAAGCTCTTGTAGAAAAAGAAATTGGATTAAAAGTCAAGCCTTGAGATCAGATAAGGGAGGCAAATTCACTTCCAAGGATTTTCAGGAGTTTTATTGTGTATATGGGATTCTTTAATTCTAACTACTCTAAGATCATAACAACATAAATGTATATCCTATAGAAAGAAACAAATAATTCTCAGTATAGCAAGGAGCATGATAAGAGGGTACTAAAAGAATTTTTTCTCCTCAATTTGTGGACTGATTTTGTATACTTGTTAAGTCTATGTGTGATAAAAGTTGCAAATAATAAGATTACCTTTGAAGCTGGAGAAGGAAAAATCTAGTATCATCTTACGTAAACATATTTGAAGGTATTACATAAGCCTATGTTCTTAATAAAAACCACTCCAAGCTTGATGAAAAGAGTAATAGATATGTTTTTATTAGTTATATTTTTAGAACTAAGAGGTACAAGCTTTACAATCTAAGTAATGAAAATTTATTCACATAAGAGATGTGGACTTTAATGATGAAGCTATATAGGGTTAGCAAGTTCAAAAATAAAGTTATTATGTTCTTGCTTTTTGGGAAAAGAAGATTATAGTGAAATAAGATAAGAAGTCACCACTTCCTCATTAGTACCATCACATGGTGAAATTATAGATTTTGAAAGAAGCTTAAGTAAAAGCCTTCAACGTTATAAAAGGCTTTATGATTTGCATAAGGAGCCCAAAAGAACTACCAATCTTATAATGTTTTCTTTCAAATCTTTTTTATAGATTCTAAGCTAATTGAATTTAATAAAGTAGTTGACAAGGAAAAATGAAGAGAAGCTGTGAATGAGGAATTAAGAGTAATTAAAAAGAATAACACTTAAGAATTAATAACTATTTTTATGGTTATTTTTCAATAAAAACTATTTTTAATGGACATACTACTATCGGTGTAAAAATTTTCAAAAGAGAGAAAGATATAAAGAAAATTTTGTTGCAAAGGGGTGTAAACAAAGTAAAGGGATTGGTTATAAAGAAGTTTTTGCTCTAATAACTCGGATAAAGACCATACAACTAATATTTCTTTAATAGCACAAAACAACTGGAAGATTTTCTAAATGAATATCAAATTAGCCTTCCCCAATGGTTATCTTGAAAAGAGGTTTATATACAACAACCTCCTAGCTATATGATGAAAGGATATGAAGACAAAGTTCTACAATTAAAACAAAAAGTTATATATGGGCTAAAGCAAGTACCAAGAGCTTAGAATTCTATAATTGAAAAATATTTTTAAGAAAATAGTTTTATCCGGTGCCCATATAAATATTCTCTCTACATAAAGATTAGATATAATATAATGTTAGCTTATACATAGATGACCTAATCTTCACAAGAAATAATTTAAAAATGTTTAAAGAATTTAAGGAAGCCAAGAGCCATGATTTTAAGATAACAAATTTAGGGCTCATGTCTTATTGTCTTATGGTAGACATAAAGCAAATGGAGGATGATGTTAAGTTTTCACATGAGTGGTTATAACCCAGTCAAAAGTTTAGTGAAATTTGACACAAAATTATACAAATATGATAAAGATCAAATAATGGATCCAATAATATATCAAAGTTTGGTTGAAAGTTTAAGATATTTAAAATATATAAAGCTTGATATATTATTCAGAGTAGGACTAATTAGTTTCTATGA
>JAOSBN010000009.1:573145-598586 GCA_027563595.1 Erythroxylum suave
TCATGGAATCTCACTACGTCTGGTAGTTACATAAACAAATCTTGTTGGTTCCTCTTTAGCAATCCCTCTTGTGTTGTACCTTAGCTCAAAATGTTCTGCTTAAAGCATAATTTACTTAGATCATCAATCATACTATAGCAAGCAATGGAAAATAAAATTCCAACCCTAAACAGATTAGCCAAATTATCTCATTTACCTAATTGGTGCATAATTTTTAAATCTTCTCTTGAAAATATTGAGCATTTATTCTTTCAATACTGCTATAGCAATTACTTATTGAAAGCAATCCTTCAGCTCTACAGTGCTAACAAACCTCCTATCTTCTAGTGTGGCATCATTAAATGGAATCAAAACATTAAGTTGAAGTTTGAATGGCATCTATGGATCTTCATATTGGCTTTTAGTGACTTAGTTTGTAGATAATGGGATGAAAGGAACAAAAGGATATTCACTAATAATGCCAACAGTATATATAAGAATTAGAGCACAAATCTTTATCGACAAGGATAAGTTTTCATTCAGCCATCAACAGCTTACCAAGTGGAGAATTAATTAGCATTATCTTGCACTTTCACAAACTTCCTAGAATCCTTTATTACATACTAGTCTTTTGTATCATTATAACATTTTCATGATCATCCTTTACTTGGATGCTATTGTATACTCTTAGAACTACCTAGTTTAGTCTTTTATGCCACTAATATATTCATTACTTTTATTAAAAAATCAGTCATTACTTTAGTAAAGACCCCCTATTTCATGAATCTGACAATCACATTATATATATATATATATATATATATATGATAAACTCAATTATATGAAGTCTCAAGGTTAGATTGTAGATATTTATACCAAGACTCTCAAACTTGATACTTTCGATATTTTAAGAAACTTACTTAAAATAATTAAAAGTCATGATTAAGGGTAGAAGAGGACGAATAGTTTGAAAATACATGCACTTAACATTAACATTTGAAAATAAACATTATGTGAACCTATTATCCCCTCTTATCCAATTTATGTAATTAGAAATATGTTATTCATGTATAGGAAGTATTTATTTATGTAATTAGAAGTTTGTTATTCATGTAACAAAATTTCCTTATGATGATGAATATATGATGGAGTCCTATAAATACACATGTAATCTTAGTTGAAACATAACATAATGAATAGAATATTATTTAATAAATTACCTTCTTTTACGAACATTTCTTCTTTTTAAATCCACTACTACTCCAACGAATCCCTCCTAATTCCACTTCTAATCTAATATTAATAGTTCATGAATTTTAATGCTATCATATCTACTTTGAGACTTATATCACAGTTGAATTAAGCTTACAGTTTTGCGTATTGTAGACAATCATTTATTTCCTAATAGGACAAAGCACTTTAATTTAGATTTCCATTTGGCTAGTGTGAATCTTCGAGAAGGTTTTGTTTATTCACTAAAGCACTTGGGTCATAAATGTTCAATTTATTGTAGGGAAGATGACCTAGTATATTTTCACTTGCCTCTATCTTAGGAGGAAGAGCCAGAAAATGATGCTATTTATTTTCATGAATTAGTTAGCTGTGTTTTGGCCTCGTTTGGTAAGCTGCCAATCAGCTATTTTTTTAGTTGATTGGTATGCTTCAACTGTTTGACTATTTAAACAGCTATAAATGTTGTTTGGAGAACAGTAGAAGTATTGGCTGTTTGTCTTCAAACAGCAAAAAATGAAAAAGCTCATGTGGAGGAGCTTTTTCGTCAACAAGCTAACTATTTAGATAACTATTTGCATGAATAAGGTAAATTGGTTTTCCTTATATTTTTTCTAAGTCACGTCCTTAGAAGTCATTTTACACATAAACAGCTAATACTAAACAACTAATTTTACCAAACATCTCTAACAAACAGCTAATGCAATCCACTGGTCAAATCAGCTGATAGAATCAGCTATCAGCTAACAGCTAATGCAATCAGCTGATTGCCAAATAAGGGCTTTGTCAGTTCTACGTTATTGATCCTTGTCTTTTTATTTCTATTGTATCTTAGTAGAAGAGTTAGTAATAACAGTTATCCTTCTCACATTATTCTTCTTTTTGACTGCTCCAAAATCTAAAATCTTCATGAAAAATAATCAACATATGATCTTGTTCAGCTAGTCATGGACATAAAATAAATTTTATTGAGTTTCAACTACTTTATTATATGAATAAAACTTGCTTATGTTGATTATGATTAAGATATTGCTTTCAAAAGAAGATGAAGTTATAAGGTTAAGGTGGCTAAAATGAAAAAGTAGTTTTTATGTGTAATCATTCCAGTATGTTGCTTTATTTATAGATAGTTTTATGAATCCTTTTCAACAATTTGTTATCATTATATGAATTTTTTAATAAAAGGATTATGTCAAATTCAACTAGACGAGATACTGTCACAAATATTCATGATTTGATACTAGATAAATTATTAACCATGTTGTTAAATTTACTTTTCTCCTTCCATATGAAATCAAAATTTCGTGTTGTGATTTTCTTTTCTTTTCTTTTTAATATATTCAACTCTTACCGCCAATAGATAGTCTTTTGGATAGATAGGATCGAAGTTCATATCTATGTCTAGAAGAAGTAATCGACTTTTAAATTTGATATTTATTTCCTCCTTTGAGAATGGTGTTTACGTATGTTTTTGTATGATTGTGACCTTCTATGGTCGCCTTAATTATATAATATTAAATAATTATACAATGAGTTACGTGCATTGGTCGTTGGTTAAAATATTTTCTTGTTACTTGAATATCATAGGTTGTCCACAAATTAGCATAGTAGTTTTCACTTTTCAGTTTAAGGATCTCAAGATGGAACATATGTCAAATGGCTACACTATTTGCAAATCAACCTTTGAATGACAGACAGTTGTACTGAAATAGACAGCAAACGAAGAATTGAAAAGAGGCAGAAGATGAAAAAGAAGATTCTTCTGTCTAATCAGTTTGGTGGTCCGAACTCAGTGGTCTTTATGATAGACGATGATAAAGACTCCTCTAGTAGTAAACATAAATTGATTGAAGAAAAAAGCACACTTGGTTATAAAATTTAACTGCAGACCCCATGGTATTGGAAATTTTCAATCACCTCTGTCAAGCAAAAAATTTCTTATATATGTATATTTATTACAGATTCTGTGGCACTTGTATTTATTAGACAGTTAATTAACGAAGTCCAATATCCAGTGGGGGTCTAGAGTTAAATTGTGTGTGATTGGGTCAGAGTAAATCAAAAGTTCAAAAGGATTGAGTGGTGACCATTTTGAGATCGTCTCTTGCATGATCAGTAGGGTTCCCCAATATGACTCCTTGCTTTTGTATATATTCCCATTTCTCTTGGAAGAGGTAAAAGAAGATCATAAGAGAGAGCTGAATAGTGAAAACTATTCCCCAAGCCTCTATTCTTCTTGACGTCCTCTGATGATATGCTGCTAATCCTGTGAATACATTGATGACTCCCAGCAGAGACAATGCAGTTCCATGTATCCAATGAACAAAAAACCATACGCTTCTTCCTCGGGATCCCCTGTGCATAAGAATACATTAATTAACACGTAAAATATATATTATTTTCTGTAATTCAACACAGTCAGTCTGCAACTAATTGAGATGAATTCCATGGTTTACCTATGTGGCCTTATGAAACCTAAAATGGCCTGCAACCATATCATACCATATAGAGCCACTCCTATTCTTTGATGATGATTACTGAAGGAGTTGTCGAAGTTCTTAATTGATAACACAGCTCCTGCGGTGGCAAGAAGTAGTGAAACTACCTGCCAACCCAATGATCACAGTTCATGCTATTATAACTTTGCATTACCTTTTAATCTTTAGATGCAACACAACACCTAACTCTTAATTATATATTTAGAATAAGATTTCCATCTAATGAAGTTCCAATCAGCATTTACTTTAAGATAGTTGTCTTTGCTTGCTTGTCAAGCAATAATGACAGTAGCCACATTGTATGTAAAAAACAAATGGACATTAGGATACTTTTTCACTTTATTCTGCTTTCACCATCGTTAAGGACTAAAGGAGTTGGGTACTTATCTACCTGTAATATGCAGAGTTGAGAGCTTTAACAAGGTCTTGCCAGCTTTGTACAAAATGTGGTTTGTGAATGACTGATGTTTACTTTCAGCAGAGATGAGCATATGCAACAGAAAGACTAAAGGTTGCCATACCTGTGAAGTATAATGAACACAGAAAAGAATCTTGAGCTTCCTTCTACATTCCACTCTGTGCGACGTTCTGATGGCGAGTATGCCAGCAGGCATCAGAAACCCCATTGAAGCCCAGAGTAGAAATCCATGGACTGTAACCTCAAACGACAGTTTGGGATTCAACTAATATTTTTAGCACGGAATCACCAGTCAGCTTTTGAGAAAAAATATTTACGTTCTTATTGATAAAATTAAACCATATGATCCCAGCATAGTAAATATGGCATCATAAACTTCAAAAGGGACTTCGAGAGTTAGATAGGATCTACGAATTCTGAAGAGTAAAAAAAAAAAAAGAGGAACAAATCTCATACCCTGTGCATGCTGCTCTTCTTGCTTGCATAGGTGCCTCCTGCGGATTTTTGATGCTCTTGAGATGAGTAAACAAATGGCAGAAAAGCTATCACATGAACCGTGATGGAAATAAGTTTCTCTAGCATTTGCATTGCTCCTCAGGGGTAAAAAAAAAAAGAAAAAAAAGAGAGAGGCCTCAACTTCTATATGCACCAATTTGCGAGTTCCCACTTTTTTATCGTCGAAAGAGAGTGCTAGGCTTTCTACATTAAGCAGCACACAGATTCTGCTACGTTATCGGAACTTACATGAACGAACGGTCACGAGCTAGTTGAGGCTGAGCTTGGAGTATTTGTATAAGAAGACAGGTTAAGCAGAAATGATGCTTTGTCTCTTTCTCCTTCCTTTACCACCTCGTGAGCTGCCAGATGTTTGTTACCACTATATCTTTTCTGTATCTATCTATTTACCACGTAAAACTCGCGGACTATGTTGTTCTGGAGGCTGGAATTATATTCTAAAAGATATTAATGATCAAAAATAAACGCTTACATTCCATGATATCATTCTGTATTAAACAATCAGAGTAGGAATCCATAGTTAAATTAGCATAATATGATTGCGTGGAGGTTGATGGTTTTAGGCGATTGAAAGTCTGAAAAGTGAGTGTAGGGAATGGGCATGGATTGCGATTTCAGCCATGGTGGGGTTCACTGTGACAGAATATGGAAGAGAATGTGGAAATTAGAACAAAGGGAAAAGGTCAAATTTATTGCAGAAAAGTTCTGAAAATTTTGAAGTGGAAACTTATCTTCTGCTTCCCACTAGGGGATATTGCGCTGCGTTTGGCATGCTTCAGAGATAGTACACATGTATTTATGTAAAAGAAGAAGAAGAAGAAAAGAAAAAAGGTTCACGGTAAGTAATTAAAATTGAATCAACCAAGACGAATTACATAGCCCATGACAACTTTTTGGTTGTGACAGTGATTGCAGAACAGCTGCATGTGGTCCTTTTCAAATTCTAGCACTGCACCTTCTTTCATTATGAAGGAAAAATAAGTCCCATTGTCTTCTTTCTTTTTTTCTCTTTTGTGTTGTGTTGACACATAATTAATATAAACACATCCACAAGCACAAACAACACATTGAGATCATCGTTTTCTTTCTAGTTCTTAACTCAGAGCACAGTTATCCTTTTTTCCCTTTAGATTATGAATATTATATGAGCTCAGCTAGCCAGTGTACCATAGTACCCATATTGATAATGTTGACACATCACATGGGAAATGTCCAACATGTAATCATCAAGTTGAAAGAAGAAAATGATGACCATGCTCCGCCATAACTATTATTAGGAATGTGGATTAGAAGATTCATTTCAATATATTCTGGGTATGTGGGTGGAGAAACTGAGCCTTTGACAAAATGTCTTCGAAGAATAATCAAGTGTAGTTGTTAATGACTGTCCAACACTACAACAAACGGATGATCTAGCGACGTTTTCTTTTACGACGTAAAGTAAATTGTTGCCAAAAGTGAACATATTTGACGATTTTAACAAGTCGTCATTAAAACTAAGCATTTAGCTACCAAACCGAAAAGCGTGACAAAAGGGAAAATATTTTGCGACACATAACAAAAATCGTCACCATCTACTGAATATTTAGTGACAATTAAGAGAAATCGTCACAAAATGATGCACAATAGGTAACAATTTCAAATGTTCGTCGCTAGATAAGCTTATGGTGATGCTTCTAAGAAACATCACCATAGCTTATCAAATATTTGATAACTAATTTGGGAAATCGTCACCAAAGGGTCTATATTTGGCGACGATATTCTGAAGTGTAACCAAAAGGTCAATATTTGGTAACTAATTTTATGATTCGTCACAAAAGGTTACACATTCATCGATGATTTCCAGAAATCATCGCTAAATGGTACACATTCAGTGAAGATTTCTAGAAATCATTACTAAATAGTTAACATTTTTCAAAATTATTAAACTAATATTTTTATAATCTATCATAGTTAAGATAAGTTTTATTGAAGATTTATTTTGAATGTTTACAATGTATTATTGAAAAAACATACAACACAATTTTTAAATATTAAACAGTAGTTTTAATTAATCATTAGTATTTATTAATATTGCAAAAATTAGTTATAAAAAATTAAATAATTTTATCAATATAATAATATGATATATAGAGTAGTACGAACTTTGAATTAGAAGTTTAACAGTTCATAATGTCATAGAACTAGAACAATAATAATCCACATTCAACAGTACGTAGCTTGACCCCTAACTATTAGAGAGGCTATTTGACAAATTATTACAGATACAACAATAAATCAACTTTAAAGCTGAGTTCAGTTGATTGACTCGATAAATGACAATGATATAAGTATTTATTTGGATTCCAAATGACATGAGAGTCAGTAAAGGTAAATTAATCCCCGATGCCTAGATTCTCGAGAAGAGTCCTTGCACGTTAGAAGGCACCAATTCAAACAGTAACAGTTCTTCCCTCAGGTGTAGTGCTTTTCACATCCTCTTGCAACAGCTTTTTTGCTATAGCTAAACTTGTAGAGGATACAATGAATGAGTTACTAGATTTGGTACCTAAAACACAATCATTATAGAACTTAGATATTTTCATATTAGTAAAACGTTAAATGAACCGAAATTGGAGTAACATACATACATGAATAAGTAGACGAAGTATGTGCAATTGACAAATTTTCCAAAACAACCAATTTTCCTAACCCTTTAGTGACTGTTGTGACATCGCTCTCACCTCTATGGATATACATATCATCTTCGAGACTCAAGGAAGCTTAAAACAACATGTAGTATAAACCATCAAATGTGAATTTATATAATAGCTTTATAAAAGAAAATGAGACATACATAACAATGAAAGTGATGTTGTTCAGATAATACTAAACACCTTGAAGTAGAAGATCAGTCATGAAAGGCAAACGATGATTAGTGTATGAAGTGGAAATATTTCTACATTGTTGGTTTTTTCAGTAGGGACAATTTTGTCACATTCCTCCTAACGAAATGAATTAGGGTCATCCGGAACTAGTATCCATGTCAAAATTCTGTGATTAATAATGTTAAGAGGTATGTTCTACAAATGTCGATTTAGAATAAAATGATAATATATTTAACTCCAATTTCGATGATAAGTGAAACTAATCCAGTTTCGATGATAAGTGAAACTAATCCAGTTTAGCACTTATACATCTTCAATGTGCCTAATGATATAAAAGTTACCCTTACTAAAATTTTAAAAATCTATTGTGTACTTTGTATTATATGCAAATTTTAGAATTTAAAATAGAATAAATTTGACTATGTTCCTGATGTACATAAATATAGTATTATCTATATTTATCTATATTACTATTAATTGAAATGAATAAAGTAAAATACTTTTGAAACAATTTCTTCAATGTAAAAACAAAGCTTTGATGAAATTAAGCATTAAAGGTTGTTGGGAAGAAAGACATAAAAAAATAACAAAGATAGACAGTAAATCATCTTTAAAATACAATCATAAACACAACTCATATATCAAATGCATAATTAAGAACTCACAATAAACACCTAATTAAAGGTACAAACACAACATGAAACACAAACCTACAACAAATCGAAGAAAGACTTATCAGGTTGAGTTCAACTCCAGGGAAACGGTAGATGACAACCAAAGATAAGAAGAGAAAGTTCCACAAATAAGGGTCGAAAATAGTAGAAAATCAACAAGAGAGAGGAGGAAGAAAACGTAGAGGCCGACTGGGGAGACGGGCTTCGGGTTAAATTTTTGACACAAACGACAAAGTCCCGCTTAAATTTCTTTTACCGTTCCAACATTTGGCAACGAAACTACGATTCGTCATCAAATGCCTAAAATTTACCAACCATATTCGATAACTAACACCAATACATTTGGAAAATGTGAAAAACGATGTAGTTATATTATTTTGACCTCGTACAATTTGCGACGAATCTATATTTTGTATCAAAATGTTATACTTTTGCTATGAAAACTAGATAGCATCACAAAATGTACAACATTTTGCTACTAGACTGATAAATCGTTGCCACAATTAAACCTCTAACCTTTTTCCAATGATCTCAAATTTCGTCTCCTATCACTCAAATTTCGTTACCAATTATATAAAACGTTGCAAAAACCCAACCATTTTCCTTACATTCTTAGTTTTCTTAATCAATTAATATATATGAGTTTTTCCTATTACCAATAACAAAGTGAAAAATTAATCTTCTCACTTATATATGCAATTGTTCTTCATTTGCTTATTTTTTTGTTATAAATAATTTTATAATTATATTACAATGTCTTGTAAAATTATTATATTTATTTTTCTAAATTACAATAATTAAAATGTTTAAATTATAATAATGAAAATGTATAATTTTATGAAAATTGTAAGTCAATTTTAATTTATTTGAACAGTCAACAAATTAATTTGCAAATAGTTTTCAATTGAATAATTTAATTTTTCATTCAAATTATATTTTATTTGGAATAGGAAAATGAATTTATTAAAAATTATTTATGAACCGGTAGGCTTTAGCGATGAACCATGTATTAGTCGCTACATCTGACATTTGTCAACTAAATACAATAAATCGTAGCAAATTAATTAATACTACTTCCAATCAACTATAGCAAATAATAAATAACATCGTTTACCTAAACTAAAAGGACGACATCGTTTTGTATTAGGTTTTCAAAGGTAAAAACATAAAAGACTACTCCATTCTTGTTCAAGTCGTCAACACTAATCCAAAATCCTCTCTTCTGTTTGTGTTCTGTCTTGTGTTCATTATCGTCAAAGAATGATTATTCACTAAATCGGTATTATTCTTTTGTTCTATTTTCATCAACGAAGTTGTGCTAAGTTTTCGTATCAAACATAAGATAAGTTGTTAAGTTGTTTGCATGGATTGAGATTGTTAATTGTTAGGTGGTTTTTTGAATGTGTTAATGATGGTGAAGAAATGGAACAAACACAATGAATGGTTGAAGTTTCATGGGTGTTATGTTATGGTTATAAGGTGTTTGATGAAATTCTTGTGGAGATTATAATTGTTTTGTTTTGATCCAATTTGTTTTATACGATTTGAAATGGTGTTGAAAGACCAGTAGCTACTACTTTCCATTTCCAACCTTCTTCTATCTTTGTATATATACACAATTCTTTATTATTCTCTATTATAACTAGAAATTTTCTGTTGTTTTTTGTCTTTTTCAGAAGAAAATTTTGAAGAACTTTCTGTAACCCTACTTAGAGTATATATAATCACTTTCTTTCTAAAGGTACGATTTGGTTCCTTCCTTCTCTTGTCTATGTTTTCTATTTTTTAATTTGTTCTCAACATGCACAAGGAATGTTTATGTTGTAAGGAGTTTCTTTGTACACGTGTTGGACATTTTTATGCTCCACTATGAATAATAGTATCACTATGCAACTACTAGATACTAAAGTCCATATTGATTAAGTCGAGTAGCTTGAGTATGGATTTTTTGTCATAGATTAATTTCTAGTGTATTTTGTACAAATACATAAGAAATATTGGCAAGACAGAAGAAATTGGCATTGGTGCATGCATGACTAGCTTAATAAGTTTATTTAATGTTTTTATTAGCATTGATGCATGAATTAAAGATTTAGATAATGTATTGGTGTTGAATATTTTTATGGTCCCTTTAGAATAGCATTGGTGGTGTTACTTCATTTATTGACGAATTGACAAAGATTATGATGTTTGAATCCAATTATGGTGTTAAGAAGAACCTATCTTGAGCATTGATGCATTGTAGTATGATGTTTATACTGAGTGATACTATAAATCAATGGCATTATGCCTAACATAATAAAATATTGAAGTGGGCTATAAGTACATATCTTAGGGAAGGTGATGGTGTATTTCAAGCTTGAATATGAAAAAGCTTCATGGTCAACATGATGATGATGAATTGATCACATAAGTACTTTTATCCCCGTCAATTCTGAGAACCGTTACCTTTTTATCTAACTAAGGCTACGTGGAGAATCTCACTTAGATCAAAGTTTTACCTCTTACCAGTTTCAACTGTTAACTGTGCTTCCAACCGGGGAAACTGTGATTTGCTCATATTCCCTGAAAGCATAAGATGCAGAGTGTTTTGACAAAACCTTCTTGTCTCGTCACATAACCAAAACTGGATAACTCGTGCTTTTCTCTTCCATTTGATTTGCTCTTTGATCTACGAGTGATAGATTAATAGCTGTAAAACTCTAAACGGTGTACGTTGAGGTATTGTATTTAGTGTTGGGCCAAGCTTACTTTGCATCCTTCATACAGGTTTGCCATTTTGGTTTGCTCATATTCCTTGAAAGCAGAAGATTTTGATTGTTATGATTAAACCTTCTTGTCTTGTCACAGAACCAAAAATGGATAAGTCGTGTTTTGCTCTTCCATTTGATTTGCTCCTTGATCTACAAGTAATGGACTAATAGCTAGAAAACTCGAAGTGTATGTTGAGGTAGTGTAATTAATGTTGGGTCGAGCTTACTTTGCGTCCTTTATACAATTTTGCCATTTTTATTTGCTCATTTTCCTTGAAAGCAGGAGACTCTGATTGTCATGACAAAACCTTCTTGTCTTGTCAAAGAACCAAAAATCGATAAGTCATGTTTTGTTCTTCCATTTTATTTGGTCCTTGATCTACGAATAATAGATTAATAGCTAGAAAAATCTGAAATGTGTACGTTCAGATACCGTAATTAGTGCTGGGTCAATCTTATTTTGCTTCCTTCGTACAAGTTTGAGCTGAATTATAGTCAGCCTATACAAGGGACAGAGAGGCTACATAGTCTTCCATTCAGAAAGGAAACCAAATGGCGAAGATGAGATGCGAGCTACAAAGTTCCAGATTTGTACATCATTTATATTTCACAATAACCGTGACTGCTATGACGTAAAT
Source organism: Erythroxylum suave (assembly GCA_027563595.1). NCBI lineage: Eukaryota > Viridiplantae > Streptophyta > Magnoliopsida > Malpighiales > Erythroxylaceae > Erythroxylum > Erythroxylum suave. The sequence continues at coordinate 584,719 of JAOSBN010000009.1, forward strand.
CCCTTATAGATTAACCCCTAATATTATACAATGATGTATGCATCTTCCACCACACTTCAATTTTCTAGTAACATGATGGTTCACTACAAGCTAAAGAGTCTCTCCACGGCATACTTGTTTTTAGCAACAGCTTGAAGATGACAACGAGATCATCTAACTCCAGAATGACCAGTACACAGCTTTCGTTATTACCATGGTTCTCTATATCCTCCATCCCCACTAGTATGCATGGAGGTATCTGAAACCCACAAGTCCCTGTTATGGTCCAGAACCTCAATTTCATTGCAGTCACTATTGATGATATTGAGGGCATAATCAAGGCCTGGATCATCAGACTCGAAGATATCCTCAAACCCATCATCATACTCATCATCAGTATGATCAGATTCTTCAATGCAATCGTCAATTGAGTCCATGACGTTACTACCATTCATGCGACTTCGTCTCCTATCTCGTCTCATCCTTTTCGATTCCAAGATCAACTCCATCAACTTATCTTTTATGACTGAAGTCTCAGGCCGTTTTAGAAGCCTGCCCTTGTCATCATAGCCCTCGACCAGGAAAACAGAATTCCTGACACCTTTCAAGCTGACATAGAAGAGTTCTGGGTGTCTCAATATCATGCCTCTGAACTTGTTTGGAAATCCAAACTCTTTCCTGAAATGTGTTAAATGGTCTATCAGGGTCCTCAGTTCAACTGTCATTCCAAGCACCTCCCTCACCACTGCACATGCTCTTTTTTCAGCTTCTATAGATTCTTTTCCGAGATCATCCATAGAGGTGTTATAAGGGCACACATCGGGCAACTCTCCAAACTTGATTAAATAATCCCTGTGTTGTCGTCTCACGTTCAGCCCCTTTCTAAGTCTCAACCGCTTAAATTTCAACGGCCTATCAACAATCAAATCACTTGATACATCTGGAGGAGACATTGGAACAGCCAGTTTTGGATCCCATGATACAAGCTCCAGCGCACGGCCATAGGACGTGTCTACAGTCTTGAACTTGTCGGGGTGGTCATTGCAGATCCGGGACCGAAAATTGGGTGGCAGCCCAAGATCAGGTGCAAGGTGAACCAGCTTGGATAAGAGAAGTCGGTGATGGGAAGCAAGCATTAGAAGCTTCTGAAGTTTGTTGGCCAAGTTCAAAGACATAGCGGAAAAGAGCTCCAATTCTTGCGCTGCAAGGGCAGAGGCCGCTGGGGTGAGACGAACACATAGTTGATGCGAGAAAGGGGCGATGGAATTGATGGGTGTGTGTGGCACTGGAATGGTGAAGAGGTCAAAGATGGAAGGATAGCGGTGGATCATGGAGCGAACAGAGCGTTTGTCTGCAAGGGAAAGGTAAGAGCGACATTTGGAGAGAATTTGGAGGGGAATATAGTGCTTGGGTTTAGAAAGAAGAAGTGTCTTGAGCTTTTGAACAAATCGAGTCCTGTTTTGCTTAACAACATGTCTGTCGAGCGAAGGACTAGGAACTGTTTTGGGTGATGAACAAGTAATAGAAATGCAGTTGTTTCGGGGTTTTTTGCAAGTGATTGGATCTTTACCTGGAATCGACGAGAGGAAGCTGGAGTTGAGGAAGAAACAACAATCTTTTGGGGAAGGATAAGAAACGCAAAAATCCATTTAGGGTTTGAAATTGATACCCAACCCTGACAGGAATAAGGGCATTAACCAAAAAAACCTATAGAAGATCCCAAATCCACTTTAGTACTTTCCTTTAAGCCATATCTATTAAATCAGGTCAAGATATGATATGTTTTGTTGTCTAAATTTGGAATCATCTTCATGACTTAAAAATTGGTCTAAGGAGTAGTAGTGGTAATCTCTCCTAAAAGAGAACAATTTCTAGTATCGTTCAAATCAAAACTTGAATCCACAAATAATGTAGTCGAGTACAAAGCTTGGGTCTATAGATTCTATTTAACCATAGAAATGAAATTGATCAAGCTTATGGTGTGGGACAATGTAATGAAACTAGAAGATAAGAGGAGGTCATCCATTACCTGAATATGAATTAAGGTATTCATTGGTAAAAGGTACTTGATGTGATCTAGTATAAACTATGCAAATACCAAGGTAATATGCTCTCTATTATAATTTGTGACTAATCTTAGGTCTAAATCCACTTTAGTACTTTTCTATAAGCCATATCTACTAAATTGAGTCATCGTATAGCAAGTTTTGTTAACTAAATTTGAAATCATCTTTATAACTTAGAGAAGTACATTAACAGAAAATCATATTGATGATGAATATGAAGCTTTGGTTCGTTGTAATTATCTAAATTAGATGTAGCTGATGCCAAAATAAAGCTTCCCTTACCAAACGCATAGTCGTGATTGCCACTTCCAATTCCGTTTGGATTTAATAGTATTACTATGATTCGCCTTAAATTCACTGAAGTGCATCTCCTACACCCTCCTATCTTCACTGTTCTGTCATTGACACCTCTCTGTACGTAGCTACAATTTCATTTCCCATACTCTGCGTTTTCCTCCAATGTTAGCACATCATAAGAGCTATTTCCTTCCGCCATTTCTTCTCCTCCGTATTAATTTCCGTCCAAGAATCAATACTCTGATACCACTTTCACAAGATAACAAATACTTCTAATCATGAATCAAATTTAAGGTTTACCAGTAACAGCTAGGCTGTAGAAAATATGAAGAAAATCAGAGAGAACTAGTAGTTTCAGCGAGGAAGCTTAGATTGAATACTCGTTATTTGTTACATTGCATAGCCGTTAGCTTCCTTAAGTCCCCTTCTTACAAGTGCACACTTACTACAGAGTCGTTTTATTTAGTAATTGTTACATATAACACGCAGCATTGTTTCATTCTACTCCACCGTCTTTCATCTTAACTTCAGCTTCTTTCTCCTAACTCCAGCTCTCTTCCTCAGTCATCCTAATGAGCTGTATCAGCCTGAAGCTGCATACACCGTATTCTCGTATTTCCCACTCCACCTGCAACATTGTCCGGTTGACATTCTTATCATTTAGTGTTGACAGGAACACAAGATTTTTTTAACAAAAAGATTGCACCATAATGGACTGGAAGATGCTCCTGTTTCCATACCATTTTAGATGGAATACTGATTTCCATACGCTTGATTAACAAGTGACACAGAAGTTGCAAAAGTAAATCAAGAAAAACTTAAGTTCAAAACCACATACACTAACCTGTGTTCTTCCTTGTCCGGAATCTGGAGTTCTAAATCCTTTTCGAAAGGCTGAAACACAATGTCCACTTTTTCATCGTTCACTTCATTGCAACTTGGAGGGTCCCACTTCAGAATAACAGGTTAGATGTCAGAGAAAATGAGGGCTAAAAATATAAGGCTTCATGTGTAATCAACCGATTATATCACATATATACTATACATTAAAGTTCATGAAGAAACAACAGCAAATATAGGAGATAAAACTAGGATTTAACAGCTAATTTGAGCACATTGAACTAGTGTTTTGCTTATATGGAAGAGAATCCGACACAGATAACACAGAAACAGATACAAAGATGATACCTTTGGAGCATTATCCTTGTCAACGGTAAGAGCCCTGATTCCCTTTACAATAAAATTTAACAATTTCGGATGTCAGTAAGTTTGCTGCCAGAAGTCACTTTGCTTTTCAGGACAGGTCTGTTTCACATTATAAATGGTGTGCCATAATACCTCGTAGACATCTCCAGATATGGTTTCCCGTAGTATGTTCATTGTCAACCTGAATTCTTTCTTGAGGCATTCATCCAGTGTTTGCTTCCTTCCTTCACGAATCTGGAAATTTTTCAGGAAATTTAGTTGAGGCATAATAGAAAAAAAATCTACGACAACCAGTGAAATGTCCACGTGAATGTTGACAGAAAAACAGACTTTTCAAAAAAAATGTAAAGAGAAATTAATGATGACGAACCAAAACTCTAATTCCATAATCAAATAAATGCCCCTCAACAGAACTGAAATTCATGAGTTAACATAAGACACTTCGTCAAATATGTTCAAATCACAACATAAAAAACGAAGAAATATATAAGTTCGGTGTCAAACAACTTTGCTCGTTCAAGTCAAACAGAAAGGCACAATGCAATAAGCATCCAACTGAAAGGTAAAAAAGAATTATTTTGATCTTAATACAATGTTCATCCTTTCATATATCTCAAAGATTAGCCCTCAAGTTGAAAGATATTTTCTGTTTTAAATTGTGAGACCAAATAGTAACAAGTTAAAACTCCAAAAAGCAGAATGCATCATGCATGGCCAATCATATAGTTTAGCGGCAGAAGCATCAGGTATAAACTTCTGTGATTAATTTTCAATGAAGCCATACCGATCTGAGTGTGATTTTCAATCCTGTTGGGGATGATCTCTTCAACCCTTTCAGTATTGGACCTATCCATCCATTTCCAGGCTTGCTTGCCTCAGCTTCCTGTGCAATACAAAATGCAATCAGGATTTTATGAGGGAAAAGAAAAACAAAATGGAAGAATGGGAGGAACTTACAAATGATAAGATGATGTCTTCCACACTCTCCTTAGAAAAGCATTCATCAATTATTGTCTGCCTGAAAGTTGAACACAATAGCAAGGTTTAAATTGAGTGAAGTAAAACCAAATTAGTAATATGAACCGGCATCAAGCAGCACGTTTGATTTCAAGTTGATTTTTGCTTACTTCTTCAAGATACTTTCCTCGTCAAGTTGAAAATCTGCAGAGAGTTCCTCAATTGTTGATTTGACTGCATTCTTGTCTCCAGAGTTCAAGCTTATCAGACGCTTCTCCAACTCAGGCAGTTTCTGAAACATCGAAAAGTTAACCACATCATCCTTCAAATATGTAGTCAAGCAGAATCCAAATGTCACCTCTATTACAACATCAAAAATCGAAGATGAAAAATCCAGTATAATTACTCTATGCTGTCACTTACATTCTTACAGCCTTGAGCCATATTGTTAAATCAGAAAATGATCAAGTTCTTTTGAATATAACTACATGTATAACCAGAACAAATCTATTTGCTTCTGGAATCATCCCAAAAGAGCCATCTTCAGGACTTTTAGATGGTTGCCAAAACATGCTACATTTGCTCTATGTTTTCGAATGCAGCGAGATTCTGATTACATATAACCTCAGAGATGAAGTGATTACATCATCATTTATTTTTCTTTTTGAAGGTGATTATATCGTCATATTTTAATACAGGGAACACACATAAGCTTCAATAACATGCACAGTTTTAATTAGTCAACTCCATATTTATCAGATGTCAAGATTAATTTCATTTCCGATAAGCAGGACATCTTCTTGGCCCCTCCTATTTGGTTTCACACACATGACAAAACAATGCTAGTTTAGCACTAAGGCTGATTCAAACAAGAAAGGTGCCCAAGATCAATAGCAACAATCTCAAAGCTTGTGGAAGCACAAAGGCAGCAGACAAGTAAAACTAAATGTACGAGTACTAAATAAAACACATAATAAGATGCAATGTGAATTTACCTCAGATGGAACAAAATGGGTAGCAAGTTTAGTTGCAACTAGTTCCTTACCATTCAGCCTTGCCCCTGTTAAGGCTAAGAACTCCCCTGTGGTAACAAGACAGGATATTAATCATATATCTTACAGTCTATACACTTCTCTCTCCAGTAGGTTTCTTTTCATAGTATGCAGGTGTAGAATGATTGTGTCTAAAGAAAGTCAATCCAAAATTTATAACGCATCAAACATTATCAAGAAAGGATAACTTTAGACTAATTAAAATAAGATGAAATGAACCTTTCAAATAAATAAGATGACAAGAGAATGTGTCATGTGACATATTCTAACAATGCCAACATTATTCTATCGATCAAAGACTCACCTAAATGCCCAGGGAGATGGGAAAGAATATATGAGAAACCACAATCAGTGTGAAATCCAATACTTGCTTCTGGAGTTGCAAAAACCTTTTCATTCATCATGTAAAACAGAAAGATTCAGTGTGAATTGTGCAGAGATTGACATACTGACTGTATATGCCCAAAGAAGGACTCATTACGCACAGTTTTCTCCGTGACAACTGAGAATTTCATTGGGACCATTAGAGATGCACCTCCTCCCATTGCAATCCCATGGACAAGAGAAACCTGTTAATTCAATTGAAATTGCTCATCCAATGGTATCCTTTTGCGAGGAATCAAAAAATGGAACTTTATAGGAGCGTATCCTGTATGATTAAAGGGCATAAGAACTTTAGGTATGATGTACGGTCCAATGTGGTACCTGAGTTTTCTTGTATGTGTGAATGTGATGGCAAAGCCAGTACATTCTATAAACAACTTCAAGACAAGAGTCATCTGCATTAAACCAACGCATCAACAGATCCTTCGTAAATACAAATACTAAGACTGAAATTTTCATTTTTAGAACATCTGGGAGGCTTATGATCGATGAAAGAAGAATAGTTGAAGGTGCATTAAAACAAGAATGCAATAGTTCATCCTGAGACAGAGCAATTACTTGATCCCCTTCCATCATAGAACATTTTCAAGTCCCCACCAGCAGAAAATGCCCGTCCAGCACCCTGCACAAAGCTCCAGAACACCATTATGGACTTTATGCATCTCTAGAAATTTCTCACTGGATTACACATAGAAGGTGGCATGGAGATAGGGAATTCAAATAGCTACGCAAGATATCCAGAAACGAACTCATTCCCAAAATAGCAAAAGAGGGAAATGGATTCGAAAAGTCGATTAAAACTAGCCTTTATTAGTATAAGCTCTGCTTTGTCGTCCTTTTCCCATTTCTCTAGGAACTCGGCGAGCAGAGAAACCTGTCATTAAAGAGAGAAACAACATGGAATACAAGGAATCATAAAATCGTGGATGGGGTAGGGAACGTGAAACATACCACTTTTGATGAAATGACATTTAATTGACGTGGTCTGTTCAACGTGATCAGCCTAACTCTTTCTACTTCTTCTCCAAGAACAACCTAAACAGCAATTACAAAGACTACACATTGAAATCACAGAAACCAAAGAATGGGTCTTTAGTAATAAAAAACTGAAATTTGAGAAACCTGCTCTTCCGGGTTTACAACTTCTTGGGCCATATGAAGAAGATCAGGAGCAGGATATATTCAACAAGGTAAGTTAGCAGGAAGTTTGATAGTAGCAGCAGTAAGCCAGTAATAGTAGTCGAGGTGTGTAAATCAATAGGGAGAAAGACGTGTCCTTTGAGGCTATAAATAAATTTTTACCTACCACCATTCCACACATTGTCACCCAAATGGTTTGGTTGGTTGGTTGGTCCTCTCGCTTGGTAGTTTTGGGCGTGAGTCCTTGTTTGTCACCAGTACACCAAACTTCCTCCTCACCTTCATCAGATAAGCTTTTAATAAGAAAATAAAGGAGCATTTCGGGAATCGTAATGTGCAACACTGCTAAATTTTATATTTGACCCTAAATTGATCAAACCTAAAAAAATTTGACCTAATTTAAACATTGAACCTTTTTTTGATGAATCAAAATTCATTCTATTTTTTAAATTTGGCAAAGATTTGTCATCCTAATGTGTGCCCTTAATCCCAAAAAATCCCAATCTTGTTTCTATACATTCACCCGTTTCTCTGCTCTACTAGAAAGTAAAGAGTTCAGTTAAACTAAATCGCCCAGTTCTCGTTTAGTGCCTCTCATTTAGTACGGGGTCATCATCTTAATTTCTTTAAACATCTGACCGTAGCAGTTCATTGAGTGAGGGATCATAATACCAAGTCTGGGAGCAGTTCCAGTGTTGAGCTTGTGTTAGAGAGGCACATAATCCTATCCTGAAGAGCCTGGTACCAATGGTGAATGACCAGTTGTTCTTGGTTCCATCCCTAGTCATAAAGAGGACTTCAAAGCTAAAAAGTATGCGTTTAAAGTTAGATCCGTACCAGATAAGATTACAGTTTAATATCCCTTTGCCTGCAAAGATTACCAGATGAGATTAGGTTTATGCACCAAATAAGGTTTGTTACGAGGCTTTCAAGATCGAACACATAAAAGGTTAGTCAATCTCCTCTCAATGTATCCTACTTCAATCTCCTTTGTCCCGTATTTGCCTTCTCTGTGCATCTCCCATTGGATGCCATCTGCCACATGTCATCGTCACCTAGTTTTCTTATTGCTTGTTATTGACTGGTTTTCTCCCTAATCTACTTTCTGTGTTCTTGTACGTTTTAAGGTGAATAAACATAATTGAATCTAAACTTTTGAGTCCATTACCCTTTCTTTTCCAAGCTTCAATTCTTCTGCATTTGTTGATTAAATTATGAGAGCGGTGATAATTGATTATCTTATCATTTCTCAGTATTGATTTCATGTTGTGCTTTGTTTTGGACATAAGAAATACATAGTTAATGACTGCATTTGTGCATGTTTGAACTAAAATTTTAAATATAATAAAACTCAAATTGCATAATTCAAGCTCGATCATACCAAAGATATCAACAGGCTTGGCCTGCCCTCGGATCATGGTAGCTCATAACCTACCCAACTTTGACTTGTGACCTGATCGGATTCATCATGATTCACCCGTAGCTCAATCAATCAAAGCCAAAAATGCACTGGGACGAATCATCCAAGTCAGGTCGGATTAGCTAAAACGGGTTGAGATTAACATCCCTAAATCATATCTTATGTCAGGTCCAATTCTAAATTAAAAAAAAAATAAGGTCGGCCTCAAATGATAGGTGATATAGGCCGACTTAACCCATTGCTAATATTTGCTATCTTCTTGAGCACACGTCATTGACTGTGGTAAAGCGACTTTGTCAAGGGGGACATCACCAAAAAGTTGTCGGTAATGCTAAGGTTTCAAATGAAAACAGCATACGTTTTATTGAGTTGTTGACACGCTTGCAGACTTGAATGGTTTAACGAACTAATGGCCGGTGTGCCTATTTGTAGATATTGATCTAGATTGTACTAGTAAAAGAGCGTAGAACTTTATCCAAAGGCAGGTCCAATGAAAGTAAAAAGATAAAATGAGATATGCACGATGGCGATCACGACGAGCCTAAATAAAAAGTACCTCTGGCTAGGAGTACACGGCATATCTGTTGGATTCTGAACCAAGTCAAAGTGTAAAATATCATCTATGAGGAATCTGACGTAGAGTTTGTGCAGCATGTAGTAATAACTCCTTGATGCGACAAGGGCAAAGCTGTATTAGTAAATGAAGTTCATTATCTTTGTCGGTTTACAAAGCTAATGACCTACGTATTTGAGGCTGACAACGTAGGGCCTTGGGTTTTGAGTGAGATCATGCCTCCAAATGATGAGAAGCGTCTCGACAATGTACAGTGGGACATAATTTGTGAGACCATAGAACATTATATGCAACAATTCTATCATATTATCTTAATTTACACTATTATTATTAAGATTTGAACATTTCTTTTCTAGGTGCTGACTTCCATATTTATCTACAGTGGACACATAGACATAGAGATCCAATTGCCAGTTTGCTTACTGTATTAGGCCCAAAAGGATGTGGAAGACACGATTCTGATTGAAAGGATAAGGATCAATCATTGTATAAGGAGATCGTAGATGTCAGTAAGGTTTTTGTGGGCGTGCAAAATGATGGTGCTCATGATTTAGGTTTTTTAGTAGCTTTTCTTTTATGAATGGATGCCTTTCCCTTTGATGTTTTCTAAAACAACATTATGAGACTTTTGGGTTGTAATAATGTTTCATTAACTTCAACATGTGGTTCTCTATAAGACCAGAAGGAATTTAAGCTCCGTCAGAATTCATATCCAAAAACTGCTTTCCTAAGGGTAGTGCAATAGCTTTATAGGATGATATATAAATCATCTGTTTGTATACCTTTAACCTAATCAATCCTTGATTTTAAACCATACAAGATACTGCTATTGGTGACTTCTAAAAATGGGTTTTCAACACGTAAACTTTTGTTTTATACGCCAAGATTCATAAACCTTTTTCAGGTTTGAACATATGAAATATAGGTTATTGTCTGTTATTATAGACTGGGGATGCCGTATTTACTTGTAACGAAATTGCTCAGTTGTCTTCCCTCATATGGTTGAATAAGATTTTGCTTCTTCCCGTAATATGAGGTAATCGACTGCACTGCAACAAGGATGAACTTGTGTTGATTTAGTGCAAGTGATAAAGAAAATTTTGCAATAGGTTGGTTATGAAAATGTAAGTTTTTCTAACATCCCTTTAAAATTTTAACTCATCTAAAGTAGGGAAACATGAAACTGTAAGTTTTTCTAACATCCCTTCAAAATTTTATTTTATCTGAAGTTGAGAAACACATTCCAAATAGGCTAAGTGTAAGAGCATCTACGAAACTATTTTCCTATAATGAAGAATTTTCCAGATCTGTAGACTAGTATTTTTTCCTTAATTTTTTTAGAGGCAACTCCTTTCTATCTATGTAATTTTTTGTTGCAGTTCTCCAATCTGTAATTGCTTACTCTACATATGTTTCAACTTTTTTTTATTTATAAATGGGCTTGAGTCTAACTTCCAAAAATTCATTCTTGACTTATGTTTTGATAATTAATCGGCGATATTGTTTTGTTCTATGGAAGTATGTTCTGCAATAATACACAGCAACAATATGACATGCATCTTATACAACAATATTTACGTAAAAGATACATGCACGTTAAAACAACGGAAGCATGACCAAATAAAAATACCTCCAGCCACTGCCCATCGATGATCCTCTTTATCTCTAAGTTTTGAATCTTCTATACTCTCCTTTAGCACGACAATAGTGTATGCTTAATGCTTAGAGAGAATAGGGACCCAAAATAACGTTTATAAAAACGTCTCCATATCTCTACCCATCACAGATGAGAAAGACTCACGAATATGGGCGATAACGTGTGCGGATGTAAGGGTAAATACATTAAATGAACCATAACATGAACAGTAAGGAGGTTAGGTAAAATATAAAATCTTACATTCTCTCACTTGGTCTATTAAACCTAACACAAACATGACAAGAAATCAAATATATGAATCATGACGATAGATCCTTTTATAGTGAGTGTTATCTTCTATATATTACATATATATAATTTCTCGTTATTAGCCCTTCAACTTAATGAATAAACCATATATTTATTCTAGGTCCAAATTAAATAACATTTCTCAAAACCAATCAAAATATGTTTGCACAAAATATATGAGAAAATATAAAAATTAAATAAGAGTTTCATTAAAGTAACAAATATACAACAAAATCACATTTGGAACCAGGTCCCATTTGCACCACGTGATTCTTAAACTGCTTAGGTGGCATGCCTTTAGTTAAAGGATCCGCAATCATCAAATCAGGGCTAATGTGCTCTAGGACAACTTTATTTTTCTTAACACGTTCTCTTATGGCTAAATACTTAATGTCGATATGCTTACTTCGATTTCCACTTTTATTATTTTTAATCATAAAGACCGCAACGGAGTTGTCGCAATACAACCTTAATGACTTAGAAATTGAATCAACAACTCTAAGCCCAGCTATGAAACTCTTTAACCATACACTATGTGAGGTGGCCTCAAAATATGATACGAACTCAGCCTATATAGTGGAAGTAACAATCAGGGTCTGCTTGACACTTCTCCAAGATACAACTCCACCAGCTAACATGAAAATATAACCAGATGTTGATTTCCGTGAATCAACGCAGCCAACAAAGTCTAAATCAGAGTATCCAACTACTTCTAAGTTCTCAGTTCACTTATACATAAGCATGCAATCCTTTGTGGCTTGAAGATATCTCATAACCTTCTTTGCCGCTTTCCTGTGGTCAATACCTGGGTTACTCTAATATCTTCCTAACATTCCAACAGCATATGCAATGTTGGGTCGGGTGCAGACCTGAGCATATATAAAGCTTCCAACAGCTTAAGCATATGGAATGTTCTTTATGTGTTCCCGTTCAAAATCATTCTTTGGGCATTGATTCAAACTAAATCTATCACCCTTCACTATAAGTGCTACACTTGGTGCATAATCTTTCATCTAAAACCTCTCTAAAACTTTATTGATATAGGTCTCTTGAGACAAACCCAAAATACCTTGAGATCTTTCTCTATGGATCTTGATGCCATTGATATCAAATGCCTCACCCATATCTTTCATATCAAAATTTTTTGAGAGAAATTATTTCACCTCATATAGCAAATCCTTATCATTAGTCACAAATAAGATGTCATCCACGTATAACACAAGAAAACAAGTCTTCCACTGACTTTCTAGTATAAACACTGGTCCATTATATTTTTTTCAAATCCGAATGAAGAGTTAACCTCATGGAATTTTAAATATTACTGCCAGGAGGCTTGTTTTAATCCATATATGGATTTATTAAGCTTGCAGATTAAATACTCACTATCACTAGAGGAGAATCCTTAAGGTTGTTTCATGTAAACCTCTTCCTCTAGTTCACCATTGAGGAATGTCGTTTTTACATCCATTTGATGTAACTTAACATCAAAATCAGCTACTAATTTCATGATTACACGAAGAGAATCTTTCTTCGATACAAGAGAAAATGTCTCCGTGTAGTCGATTCCTTCCCTTTAAGTGAACCCTTTGGCAACATCCTTGCTTTACTTCTCTCAATATTATCTCGTGAGTCTTTCTTTGTCTTAAAAATCATCTACATCCAATGGCTTTGACACCATTTGGCATCTCAAGAAGATCCCAAACTTGATTAGATGCCATAGAATCCATCTCATCTTTCGTAGCACATAAGTCCGATTCCTTAAAACTCATAGCCTGTGAAAATGTTTCAGGATAATTTTCGACTCCAATGTTGTAATCTGACTGTTGTAGATACAATATATAATGACTAGGTATTGCTGACTTTCTAACCTTAGTAGATCTACTCAATATTGTATAATCATCCTCACGAAGAACCTATTGCTTAACCTGTTATTCAACTGGTTGCTCAACTATTTCTGGCTATTCCTTATTTACAACTTGATCTACTAGATTGGCATTAACTGCTTGTAGAACTTCAGTAACTGGTTGTCCAACACTCGTTTCAACTTGAGGGGTGTGGATGACAATCAATCTATCACTTGAACCAAAGAGTTGAGCTTCACAATGGCCCTTTTCAGAAACTACGTTTGGAAAATGACCACTCTCACTGATCAAGTCATTCTCAAGAAATTTTGCATTTCTTGATTTTACAATTCTAGTGCTGTGAGATGGACAATAGAATCTATACCCTTTAGACCTTTCAGCATATTCAATGAAATACCCACTAATGGTCCTTGGGTCTAGCTTCTTCTCCTGTAGGTTGTAAATTCTCACTTCAGACGGGCATCCCCAAACTCGTATATGTCTCAAACTCAGTTTCCAACCCTTAAATAACTCAAAAGGTGTCTTTGAGACAGCATTGGTTGGAACTCGATGTCATATATACACTGCCATCTTTAGAGCTTTAATCTATAAGAATTGAGGAAGTTTTGTGTTACTCCTCATACTTTTTACCATGTCCATTAATGTTTGGTTTCTTCTTTCTGTCACACCATTCTGATTCAGAGAACTAGGCATGATGTACTGGGCAACAATCCTATGTTCCTGAAGAAATTTCGCAAAAGGACAAGGTGCTTGTCCACTTTCAGTGTATCTACCATAGTACTCTCTATCTCTATCTGATCTCACGATTTTAATCAGTTTTTCACATTGATTCTCCACTTCAGCCTTAAACATTTTAAAGGCGTCCAAAGCTTCATCTTTATAATGAAGTAAGTAGCGATACATATATCGCAAAAAATCATCTATGAAGGTGATGAAGTATTTCGGACTATTTGCATCCATATCTGGACAACAAATATCTATATGTA
>JAOSBN010000009.1:598686-648095 GCA_027563595.1 Erythroxylum suave
CAAAAAATCATCTATGAAGGTGATGAAGTATTTCGGACTATTTGCATCCATATCTGGACAACAAATATCTATATGTATGATTTCTATCAAGTTTGTACTCCTTTTGGCACCCCTTTTAGACTTGTTAGTTCGCTTACCCTTAATGCAATTCATGCAAGTCTCAAAGTCAGCAAAATCTAAAGTACTAGGTACTCCTTCATTTACTAATCTCTTAATTCTCTCAATAGAGATATGTCCTAATCTACGGTGCCACAATATAGAGGATTCTTCATTCACAAGACATCATTTTAATCCAGCAGTTACATGCATCAAACTATAGGCATCCTTATTTTGCAATTGAATAGAATAAAGACCATCAGATAATGCAGCATAACCAATAACTTTAGATCCATTACATAAACTGAAACCAGAATATGCAAAGTTAAAAGAAAAACCTAAAGGTACAAGTCTTGATACAGAAATCAAATTTCTAGAGAAATTTGGAAGATAAAAGGTCTTTTCCAAACACAAAATAAAACCACTGCTCAAAACCAAGTTACAAGTGCCGATGGCTTCTACATGTGAACTCGTCTTGCTTTCTGAATAGATGAATTGTTCACTTCCCACAGGCTTCCTTAGGTTTTGCATACCCTGTAAGGTAGTTGAAACATGGATTGTAGAACCTGATTCAATCCACCATGTGTTATGATTAACATTAACCATATTAGATTCATAACAAACAAATGAAATTTAAGTACCTTTCTTTTCCATCCATATCTTGAATTTAACGCGGTCTTTCTTCATGTGTCCCTTCTTCTTGCAGAAGAAACACTTAGACGGTTTCTTTATATCGGACTGAGGGGAAATTTTCCTTTTTCCCTTGCTTTTGACATCATCCTATCTTTTCTTTCTTGAAATGGTCAGATTGACCCTTTCACCCTCGTCCATCAACAACCTCTCCTCTTCTTATACACACATGGTCAACAGCTCATTAATTGATTACTTATTCTTATGTGTGTTGTAAGAAATCTTGAAAGGACTGTATTGTTGAGGCAAAGTGAACAGAATGTAATGCACCAGGAAAGATTCCGATATAGTAACCTCCAACGCTTTCAGTTAAGCTGCTATGTCCCTCATACGCATGATGTGATCACGAACGCCCTTTATCCCAGTGAGCCTCAATGATGACAACTGAATGATTAAGGTGCTAGCAAGGGCCTTATCAAATATAGCAAACTGCTCATCAATAGCCTTCAACAGATCTCTGACATTATTATATTGTTCGACAAAGCTACGAATACTAGCAGATATCTTGGTCTTTATGAACATCACAGAAAGGCAATTAGACCTCTCCCACTTTTCATAAAGAGCAACAACTTCTAGATTGTTGGTCTTAGTCATACTTGGTGGTTCGTCTTTCCTAATAGCATATCTATATCCATCCCGCCTAAATGAAGCAAAATTCTCTCCGTCCACACCTTACAGTTGTCACTTCTTAATTTGGGAATATCACACTTACTATCAGAAATATTAACTGTCTAAGTAACTACAAATTAAGAAATAAAAATATATGCTTGTTATATATAGTTCGAGACCCAAAAATAATTTATGGTTTACCAATGTGAATCATGCATTTAACAGATGAATCCAGTGACATAAGACTTGCCTATAGGCTAAAGTTTTACTCAATTAGGTTCATCTACAACTTTATGACAAAACTATCAAATAATGTTCATTTTCTTAATTCCTGTGGGTAGATTAAGAAATATAATTTGATATTTTATCCTAATTAATCATACAAATATAACAAAATTCCTGTGAGTAGATTTTATCATATGACGTAATGTTAATTACAATTAAAGATTGAATGTGATCTTAAAACTAAATATATAATCCTAATTAATTTGAGATGTTGTGGCTACTCCCAATTAATTAAAATCATATGATCACTAACATTATCTTAAGCTTTAAATTAAAGCCTAAACATTTGCATCAATTAATAAATAATGCAAATAAATCAAATAATAATGCACAAATTATTTAATCTAATTTTGCATGTATAATAATCACAAAAATTTATACATACAAAATTTTCAATTAATCACATGTAATTTGTGCAAAAATTAAACAATTATAATGTGCAAGTCAAAAAATTAAATTCTAACATAAGACATACATAATTAAAAATTAATATTTTCATAAAATTCTATTACCCAAAATGATTTTATAATAAAAATCACAACATAAGGGTTAGGTCTTGATTAACCCAACTAATTATTAATATTAAAAAATTAATATTAGTAAATATATTTTTATTTTATTAAAAAAAGAAGGAAAAATCGTAGTTGTCTTCAACCTTTGGCCAGGTCGGTGTGACCTGGCTGGACCTAATGGAGCTCCGATGCTCCAGACCAACAGAGGATGCTAGAGGTTGAATGAACGCCAGTAATGGGATGATGTTGACCATATGACGTGCGTGAGACGTCGGAGAACCATCCATGCAACGTTCCATAGATGGCGACGTCGGAAGCCATCACTTTCGGTCGTCTTCCCTCCTCCTCTTTCATGGTCCAGTCAACATCAAATGCTCCATAGAGTGCAAAAACATGACTCTAACGTCCATAGCATATCAAAAAGGCGTTGAAAAAATTCAACAATCTCAACTTATGCATCACGGCAGAAATTCACCAAAAACAGAGTATAACAGAGATAATATTTCCACGGTTCATAAGCAAGGCGGAGACATCACTGAAGCTTTGATACCAAGTGCAATAATACACAACAACAATATGGCATGCATCTTATACAACAATATTTACGTAAAGGATACATGCACGTTAAAACAACGGAAGCATAACTGAATGAAAATACCTCCAGCCATTTCCCACCGATGATCCTCTTTGTCTCTGAGTTTTGAATCTTCTATCCTCTCCTTTAGCACGAAGATGGTGTATGCTTAATGCTTAGTGAGGATAGGGACCCAAAATAATGTTTATAAAAACGTCTCCATACCTCTGCCTATCACAGAGGAAAAAGACTCACAAGTATGGGCGATAACATGTGCGTGTGTAAGGATAAATACATTAAATGGACCATAATATGAATAGTAAGGAGGTTAGGTAAAATATAAAATCTTACATGTTCAACTTGAATCATCATTTCTTTTATTTTTGATTGATACAAGTTGAAGTATTTTGATATGATTCCTTCTTTACTAGCAATAAGCATATTAATTGAAAAACAATAAGCGATGAATTTGAATTAATTTTTACGGCTCAAATTTGCAAGTGCATTGTCATTCTAATTCCACATTTTAAGGCCTCATACACTACCACTTCATTGTTAAAGGCCTTAAACTTATACCTTTGGCAATACTTGATATTAATCTTATAAGGATATTAAATGACAATGTTATATCTGTTTTTATCTTCTCTTCATGTGCCATCAACATTTATCTTATAAACGAGTAAAGGTTCTAAAGTGGGTCACCCACCTTAAGACATTCTATTAATGGAGATGGTACATTTGACTATAAAGTTTATTAGTAGTTAAGCTTTGGCTAATGCATATGCGGCCAAGCTTGTTGTTGCTAACTTGTCAAAGTCAAAAAGGAAAGGAAGAAAATTGCATGTGAACAATTGTCCATGGATGACTATACGCATATGAGGAGCTTATAGATAGACCTTCTCAGATCAGTTTTTAGAAATCATCTAAAATTTCTCTTCTTTAGTTCAATCCTCACAATTTAGAGAGTGTTTCTTCTATTTTTCTAGAGAGTAAATGTTTCTACTTATAAAATAGAGAGAGGTTGTAACTCCTAAATTTTTCATAGTGAAGTTTCTTTTTCTCACTTGTGGTTTTTACCTTAATTTTTTTAGGATTTTTCTACATAAAATTTGTGTCAATTTCTTTATTAAAATTCCTTTAATCCTATTTAGCTACGAATCTGCTTTAATCTGGTCAATTTTCATAATAAGTGGTATTAGAGCCTTGGTGACAAAAGTAAGGCAACTTTTTTGGCACAATTCATTCCAATTACGAGTGAAGTCGATGAATAGTGAACTAGTAACCAAGAAACATGGCAACTATAATAGTTAGACATTTTTACTATTCATAACTCAGTCACTGTAGCTGAATTGTCACTATAGCAACTGAGTACTAGTCATACATATGGGGTACTATTGATGTGAAATAGTGGGAGCTAAGTTTTGTTCATGATAGAAGCAATGGTGGAAAAATTTGAGATTTAGAAGCTCAATAGAAGTAATTTCTTATTGTGGAAGTTGAAGATGAATGTTATCTTGAGAAAAGACAACTGCTTAGCAGTCATTAGTGAAAAGTTAGCAATATTCACAGATGATAATCAATGGAATGAGATAAATGGGAATGTTATCGTAAATCTTCATCTGACATTAGCAGATGGGGGTGTTGTCAAGCATAGAGGAGAAGAAGAGAACAAAGGAGATCTTGGATCATCTCATTAAGTTGTAGAAGGCCAAGTCTCTCCATAACAATATTTTCCTTAAGAGAAAATTGTACACTTTACGGATGTAAGAATCTACTTCAATGACAGAGCATATCAACACCTTGAATACTCTATTTTTCTAACTCATATAACATAAAATAGAGTCTCAATAAAGTGTTAAACTTCTACTTCAAATCTTATCTCATCCTACCTTATCCTTATCAGATTACTTTACACTAATCAATAGAATGACATCCCCATTCAATTAGGACTCTATCTGATATGAATAAGCTAGACCATAATAATAAGATAAAAGATAATATCTACCTAGGAATGATCTATCCATATCCACGAAGATCTCCTCTATCTTTAGATGATCCTTCCATATGATCTTTATCTCTTAAAGTTGATGTTCATCCATTATGATCTTATCCACTACATTATCCAAGATCTTCTTGTCTCTTTCCGTTGATGATGAGTCATCCAAGTCAATAGCACGTTGATCTGTCTACTACTTTCCCATGCTAACTTTATTAGCCATGGTCTATCCATTTGAGTGCACACTAAGTCCTTAGTCCATCAAGAACCCAACCTTAGCCAAGTCAACTCGTACAAGCTTCAAAACTTTACCAAAACTCGCACCAAGCTTGATCTACTTGCTAAGTCATCTTGGAACTCTCACATATTCTCGTCATGAATATGATCCATATAACCTTCAACTCCAAGTCCATCTTGAGCCCTCTTTTGGTCTCACATCCAAATATTGTATCTTGTCGAAGATTTCTACCAATGTGCGCCAATGCATGCCAATGTTTCACATGATGCCATTTCTCCTTCTTGCCTCCTTACAAGTCTTTGTCTTGTTCCGTTGTTCCACGTGTCAAATATTAGTCAAGGCTCGCCAATGCCCGCACGATCGAACTATCAAGACTTAGGGTCTAACACATACATTGGCCAAACTGAGGATAAAGTTTTCTAATAAAGAAATGCAAGAAGATGATCTTCTCACATAATTATAAGTTTTATTTTTTGATAACTTTTTTTTAACTTCAATCATAACCATCATAAGATAAGATGGAAATAAGTGAATTGTTTAAAGATCGCTGGTAGTTTATGAGGAAATGCCAATGGATAATTGAGAAAGGAAAACAAGAAATAGGTGGAAGAAAATGGACTACGAATGGAACAAAAGTTATGCTAGTGAAATAATATGGCTCAAGTTGTGGGAGATATCAATATTATAAGCATAACATTTTTGAACTTCAGTTACAACAATGATAAGATAAGGTAGCACATATCTTGGCCAAATTAAGCATGAAGCTTTCTTATAAAGGAATGAAAGAACTTCTCACACAATTATGAGTTGTATTTTTCGATAAGGAAACATCTCAATAATGTCTTATATCAACAAAAAGTTATTTATGTACCAACAATAAGTTAGTTCTTTTGTAATTAAATTACATCTTCAATTGGAGAACTAAGAATTTAATTTTAGAGTCATCTCAGACTTTAGCTATTTTATCTCACAACGGTTAAGAAAATTAATATCGTAGTTCTAATTTTTCTATTTCGATGAAGATTAATAACATATCTGGTGATAATTCATCTTTATAAAAGATTTTTAAAAAATATCTTTTTATAAAAACATAATTGAAATAAATCATAAGTGATTATTGTGCAAATGGGTGCATGAATACTACATCAAAGATAAAAGTATTTGAGAAATTGATCTCGCATCTAGGAATGCATATGCCACATTAAAAGAAATTCTCAAATGGAGAAGCTTTATCAGATCTCATATTAAGAAGGTAGTAGGGAATGGGATAAACACACTATTCTGGCATGACAAACAGATATCTAATGGTCGTTTAAGGATAAGGTTGAGTTGATTTTGTTAAAATAGATCATTCCAGACATTAAAATCTCTTAAATGCAATGATGTTTAAGAATGAAATCCTTATGAGAATAAATGACAGCAAAATGCAAATGGAGATTAACAAAGTCGAATTAAAGGAAAATATGGATAACAAAAACTGGTAGTGTCCTATTATTAATGGAATATACAATAACACATCTTGTGGAAAACTTTTTCAACAAAATCTCTGGAATGTCCTATGGTACAAAATGGTATGGTGCAAATACAATCTTCCTAAAGCTGTCATAACTTTATTGGGCGTTATAAAGGAGAAACTACTCGTTATTGATAGATTAAAGGAGTTTAACTACTTAACAAGCTAGTGTAACCTTTATAGAATTCAATTGGAGATCACCTCATGGCTAAAAGCCCAAATTAGGGCCTAACGTTTTTTATTTTGATCAGTTTAGGATTTAAACTTGTAACTCGCTTAAAGAAAGTCTAAACTTTCACAAATCTACCCAATTTAAGGCTTTTTTGGATGGAAATTAAAAAATGTCATACACACGTTGTTATAGACAAGTCAGTTAATCTTTCAATGCCACGTTAAAGACACATGTGGATTTTTAGAAAACAAAAAATACATAAACCCTAAAAAAATTTTGAACTTCTTCCTCAACAAAGATGGCGGGTGGGTCTTGTCATATGAGGCTCTACCTTTTTTAAAAAACTTTTTTGGGTTGTCCTATTATTTAACAAAAAAGGGGGAAATCATTATTCTCGTCTTTTGCTTTTGAAAATCGATTTATTTTTATATAATTTGATGTAATTAGTTATTTGATAATAATACAGGAGATCGAAATGAGGGTGATCATTGTTTTTTCTGGGTTATGGTTATATCATCTTAATTTGCTTTGTGATATATACCAAATGAAGTTTGGGTTTTTGTTTCCAGTCTTGAGACTTCAGTTGCAACTTATATCTTGAACAACTTCATAGGTGGGCACTCCAAGTCTTGACCATTTGGAAATGCTATTTTCGATGGGTGGACTTGGACATTAAAGGAGGCACACCATTTTATTAGGACGATCTCGCCAAGTAGGAAAAGCATTGACCACAAGTTTACTTGATTACATTTGGGTTTAATTCTATAACAATGCTCCTTGCCAATACAGTAATGGGAATGTTAAAAATCTTATAGCTGCTTGAAAGCAATGGACATCAGGAGTTCGTAAAACAAAGATTTTCTTGAGTCTACCAACCTCCTCTAACACTGTCAAAAGTGGGTATATTCTGATACTGCATAAATCTAAACTGAAGGTAAGGATCAATCATCTAAGATCTTTGAGAATCACCATCTTCTCGAAGTTGTTGGTTATGAACTTGAACAGAGGGTGCAAGGATTATTAATCCTCTCTTCCATGTATTTTAATATATAACAATCAAAATCTTAAAATTAGAAACTACAAACTAAAAGATCTGAAGGTAGTTTAAGTTGAGTTGTATCTGCACAAAACCCTTCGCTTTTAATTTTTCATAAAAATGTGTTTCAACAAAAAGAAAATCAGGAAAGAGAAGAAATATACTAATAGTAAGAAATAACACTTACTGCTAGAAATGAAACAGAAATGGAAAAGAAAAAAAGGCAACAACAACCTTTAGAGAATTTATTTCTAACATCTAAGTCAAATGAGGTGCTTAAAGGACTCCAAAAACAAAAGCCAAGGTGAGGTGTTATCTTTGTGGACAATTCAATAGTACTTCACATAGCGGAACAATCAACTTCTATACCAACTCCATTTTCATTCTTTAAAATGATCATATAGATCTTCAATTGCTTTCTTCTTTTTTTTTTTGGAGTCTCGATTTATACTGAAGTTTATGACACTAACTGGAAATCAAAATTTGAGGCTGCTAGGATATAGTATATCTCTTATCTACTTGATGTAAAACAATTGCTTATACTAATGTGTACGTATTTATCATTCATCTACTTAATTTAACTGGAAGGTATGAACACTGACTTATTAATGGTATGGTGGCTTATGCTCTCAAAAGTGAAGGACATTATGTTTGGGCATGCAAGAACTATGATGGAGATGTATAGAGTGATTTCTTAGCTCAGGGTATGTAAAAAACTTTTATAAGTTTTGAATAAACAACATTTAGAAAATGCTTTCTCTGTTGTTTTTGGTGTTTGGGAGTTGTGTAGTTTATGCTGCTTTTTTTCATCGCTCTAAAAAGTCGCAAAGTATATTGTAGCTTAATGGCTCCTAAGGTAAGAATTGTTGCTACATTTTCATAGGTTCGGACCCCTTAGATTGATGACCTTCGTATTGCCCATGCCGTCCAATGTTGCGAGTAAAACCTGAACGTATGATGGAGTTGTTTGCTGTAGAGCCGCTGGAATTGGGAAGCAACAAACTTAATATCATTAGCGATTAAAGCAAAAGCTTCAACTTCCAAAAGGATCTACACAGTTTTGGTTGAGATGGGAAGGTTTGATGACGAATGGGGGTCTAGCAAGTTTAGTATGAAAATTAAATTACTTTCTTTTTTTTCCTAAAATCTACATGGCTTTTAAAATCTACCTGACCTCTCTAAATAGACTTTTTATATATAGAAACAGCGTGTGTATGATAATTCCTAATTTTCGTCCCAAAAAGCCTTAAATTGAGCAAAGTATTGAAAATTTAGACCTTCGTTGAGCAAGTTAAAAGTTTAAGTCCTAAACTAATCAAACTCAAAAACGTTAGGCCCTAATTTGAGCTTTTAGCCACCACTTCATACCTATTTTAATTTTCAAATGCAAATACACACGTGGAGCTTGGAAAATAGTTCTTCATAAACGTGCAATCAATAATCCACCAAAGGAGTGGCCATAGTTTGAAATTACAAAAAATTAAGAGAGATCACAAATAGTATTATTAAATAGCCTTATCCTCTTTAGTGTTACATATATGTGATGAAAGCAACAGACACATGTTCCATAACAAGGAAAGAAGCTATGAACAATTCATGACAGAGCTAGTTAATGCCATTAGAATTCATATAATTACATCTTGTGGCAAGCTTGCTCTAGGATCAACAAATACATAGTTGGAAGATGTAACAAGTTTTGTAATTGCAACTCTTGTAATGCTTTAGTAACTTGGAAAAATCATTTGTTTTCTAAACTCTCTTTTTGAGTTTCTTGTAAAAACATTTTGTTGTTCAGCCTTTTATGGCTTAATTCATTTTTCATTTTTCAAAAAAAGAAAAAAACCTCTCTTATGTCTTCATTCTGGGATGTTAATAATTTAAGACAAGGCCAAGCTGTTTCTAAGCTTTAAGTCTAGCCTAAACATTCCAATCTTGGAAGACTTTATATGGTTATGGGGTACTGTGATTAGTCATATACTTAAGGCATTGTTGTTAATGAGTTTTGTATATTAATAAAGAAACATCTTTTATTCATTAATATGCAATTTCCTTAATCCCTCAAGAACAGAAAAACTTATACAGCTCTAAGTCTTGATAGGTATCAGTATCAGTATTATAGGCGCAAATTTTTTTTATTTCACTTAGAACCATCATAAGATACGATGACATGAAAATAAGTAAATTGTTCGAAGATCCTCGTGGTTTATGAGGAAATGTGTGAATAAGAAATATTGGAAGAAGTGTAATGGACTAGGAATGCAGCACAAGCTATGTTATGTGAAATATAGCTCTAAGTTATGGGAGATATCAGTATTATAAGCCTAACTTTTTTGAACTTCAGTTACAAACATTGATGAGATAAGGTAGCGCATCTCTTGGCCAAATTAAGCATAAAGTTTTCTAATAATGGAATGCAATAACTTCTCACGTAACTGTGAGTTTTATTTTCAATAAGGTAACGTCTCAATAGCGTTTTATATCAATAAAATCTATTTATGTATCTGCAATAAGTTGGTTCTTGCCTCAACCACAGACATTGAACATGCGTTATTAAAATTACCTAAGCCAAAATGGGTAATAACTATTACAAAAATGAATGTAAGTAGCTAAGTCTTCTATAAAAGGATCACCACACTGTGTCACCGATAGGTTCTTAGTTTGATCCACCTCTGGTTCCTGTCAAAGATGAAGAACTTCTTCACATCTCCATCTTTCCTGTATCTTAGGCAGGCAGTTTTTGTCACCATGACGTTGTTGCTAAGCCACTGCAGTGTTGTGAAATCTGATGTCAAGCTAATAGAACAGACCTGCAAGAACACACCATTTTACACCGATTGTGTCTCTTACCTGAAGTCCAAACCAGGAAGCTCGCGAGCAGACGTCAAAGGACTTGGAGTCATCATGGTCGGTATAGTAAAGGACAAAGCAACAGAAACTCTTAACCTCATAAACAAGGAGCTTAAAAGAAGTCCAGGGCTTAAAGCACCCCTGAGCTCCTGTGCTCAAGCGTACAAAAACGGAATTCTGGGAGCAGATGTACCGGAAGCCACTGAAGCTTTGGAGAAAGGTGACCCGAAATTCGCTGAAAACGGCATGAACGACTCGGTCAACGAGACAGAATCTTGCGAAGAGGGCTTTGAGGGAAAACCATCGCCTGTCATTGCTTCTAACAAAGTTGTGCATGTGACCTCCGCCATAGCAGCAGCCATTGCTCACCAGTTGCTCTGAGCTAGACCATTTTCAATTTGCATAACACTAAATGAAATCGCCATATTAGTCTTGCAGATTGCAGACTCTTTTATTGGCAATAGTATAAATCAGTCAAGCTTATAAGACATGTTCAACGTATTACAAGAAATTTATCTTTTAGTTATTTCTTATTTCATCAGTTCTGTTTTCGGTCTTCCAATCTTCTCTTCTTCAAACACAGGTGTCTATCCATATGCGCATAATCCGACAAACTAGCGCTCCAAATCAAGTTGAGATAATTAAACTGCTAACGCAATTATGACAAGGGAAGCCTTGAAGTGTGCGAAAGTTGGATAACTACAAGATCGAATATATGTAATTTCTGTCTTTCGAATGTCAAGTATTATCTAATAGTTCCACCCTTTTTTTCAGCTGGCTTTTTACTAAAGTAAACAAACATTTAAGATTAAATTAAATGTCAAATATGATTATTTTTACATCCTAATAAATAATATAATGCAAAACTAGTTTCAAATGTCAAATTGAGACAAAAAGAGTTTGGATTAAAGAATAGTGTTACTAATAAAAGAAATATAATTCAAAATTTCGAATTAAAAACTATAAATAATGCATTCAACATAAACAACATCGACAATGGCTCAATAGAAGTCCTATTGATATGCAAGTTATAAAGAGATTTAAAAATACGTAATCTTGTTCTTAAATAGTAGAAAATTTGTTTCCAATTTAAGAGATCATTAATTTTAAGAAACTTTATTAGTTTAGGACCTTATAAACATTATTAACTTAATAATAAATATCGTTAATACAACTTGAATTGTGATCAATATTTCACTATTTTATAGGAAATATCTTTTAGGAAAGATAATTTTTAATTTGTTTGCTACTATTTATGTTTTTTAATTTTTTTCCCTAATTTTCACTGTCTCGTTGAATTTTTAGTTTTGGCTTCTTTCAGTTTTCGTAGCATATAAAAAATATAGAAAGTGATTGTTATTTTATATTTTTATTGCTTTTATAATATGTTCTAACATCAGTTAAATATATATTAATTTAATTATTTAATATTAACTATTAATAAATAGTTTAATTGAAATATTTAGTATTAATTATTAATAAGGATTAGGTTAATTTAATTGAGTACTATATATCAAATTATTTAATTGAAATCATTAATAAGAATTATGAATAATTTTATTTTATTAAAAATATTTTCAAAATATATATATTTGAATAAAATTTCTTTAATAATTAAAAATATATTAATTTATAAATAAAATTTTAGTTATTAAATTATCTATAAATTAAGTAAATAAGAAAACAATGACCATATGGAGACTGAAGCTGAGAAGCAATGGAAAGAGGTCCTGTTCCAAGACTTAACAGCCCTACAGCTCCATGGAATGAGTTAGAGCTATCACTATACTAGTAGTATTAGGACATGTCTGATTTTCAGACTTACAAGGCTGAGGAGGATCAGGAGATGAAACCAAATGATAAATGAGTATCGCAACAGTTTATGCTCCTATAAGAACTAGACTCCTTATGATCGTAATAAGCCACATTTTGCCCGAAACAATCACATGAAGGGACATATTGAATCCAATTGAGGTCACTACTGTATCAAGAATCAAAGACAAGTGCTTGCCAGGGGACACATTCATGAAATACTCTCTAGATCCCATACTAACTCTTGACTCCAAAGTTGCTATGAGCTGGCTAGAAACTCCACTTGCATAAGACTCCAATAATGCTACTGGCAGAATTACTTACCCCAACACTTGCAGAGGCTTCACCTTCTCTTTTTTCAACCTTGAAATGACATTTTGGTTCTTCTTCTCTACTATCCCCATTGCTCTCCTCGTTTAGCCCATCTTTTCCTTTAACAAGATTCTCCTCTTCTTGATTACCTACATCAAACATGTTACCATCATATGTTTCTTCTACAGTCTTCTCTCCTACAATTCCTCCTACTGCATTGTCCACCGTATACTGATATTATTGTGTCAATCCATTATAAAAGAATTGTTTCTGTATATGGAGTGGAAAATGATGGTATGGGCACTAAATGAGCAAGAGTTTGAAACGTTCCCACACCTTATGGAATGGCTCTCCCTCCATCTAAGTGAAGGTAGCTATCCTTATCCACAACTCAGAATTCTTCTTATGGGAATAGAACTTTCCCATGAACTTGTTGTACACCTCTTCCCACATAGTCAATGAACTAAGTGGAAGGGTGTCATCAGTCATATCTTAGCTTGATCCTTAAATGTGTATGGGAAGCACCTAATTCTAAGTTGATCTTCATTTACGTCATCCAATATATAGAAACGTCTATAGAGTGGAATAGAATTTCCGAATGAAGTTTAAAGAGTCTTCATTAGGAACACCATAGAAATATGGCAGCATGTTGTAGTGGATATTCTTTAACTCATAGTTTTTGGCTGCCTCTCCTAAATGAATGTATGGAGTAGTAGTACCAATTACTGTTTGGCATACTCCTTCATTGCTGGTTGCCTTTCACCCATCTCTTGATCTTCTGGTTTGAGTCCTTGAAATTGTCTTCAAAGTCCCTTGGAAGTCCTCTTATATGATGTACGTTGCTAATAAAGGGAGAAAGTTCACCTTTCTGAGACCTCATTCCTCGCATAAACCAAATAAAAACAACAATGAATTAATAAGAAAATTACTAAAACAACTCAATGAAATAACACGATAATAAAATGTATGTATAATTAGACAAAACAATGAAAATCACTTTATCAAAAACAATCAAAATTAATTCAAGTTCAAAACACTAAACATCTCCCTGGCAATGGCATCAAAAACTTGTTTTGCCCAAAAAGTTCTAAAAATACCTAGGCTATCCTACTCACAAGTATACGAGATAGTTGTAGTTGATAAACCAAAGTCATCTCCCATGGTGGTGAAATTGGTTAACTTAAATTGAGTTTGAATTAAAAATAAAAATAAAAACAATGCATTTATAAACATTCTATCTCGATTTTTGAGTGAAACCTTTTCAGAAAAACTACTAAATTAAATTGAAAAGTAGACAGAATCAATTGGGAGCAAAGACAAAAAGAGTAATCGAAGTAGAAAAACTCTTGATAATTAATTCCACTAATTTAATTTCCTATGCATGATTAAAGGAGAATGATTAGATTGTTGTCTTACTAAAATTAATAGTTAGTTTCTAAATCGTTTCGAATACTGAACTAGTTTAACTTTCGTATTCAACAAGTTACTATCCGAATTAGCAATGAAAAATCGATTACCAATTACCACTTAAGTTAATATATTTCTAATTCTTAACTCGAGTGTCCATAGTTTCACAATCTGTATTAAACTTCATCTCTCGAATCTTCATTTAACACTAAAATAATGCAAAGTTTGACCATTCTATTACATACATTCATTTCAGCAATAAATAAGACAACATATCCGTAACTCAATCATGCATATTCAACTAAATAGCTACATTAATTCTCAAGAAAAGAGATCAGCCCATCATGGATATTACCACATTTATCATCATTAAACACTTTAACCACTTGTTACTATCAACAAAAGTATTAAAGCAATAGTAAAACAGTGAATACCAAATGGATTATCAAAAGAATCAGAAACAAAGCAACAAAGGAGAGATAGAATAGGCAAACAAATCATTGGATGAAGAGTTGTGGAGATCTCCAATCCTTGTCAAGCTTCTAGCTTTAGCTTTTGCCTCCTTCTTTAGCTTTTTCCCAAGATGAATGTTCGCTCAAATTGAATGAGATTTAGCTCTAACTCTCGCTTGACTCACTCTGTTTTCTTTCTTTGTCTCTCTTTTCTATTAATCTTATTCTTCTCTATCTCTCTGTGCCTCCACTCTATTCGAGTCTCTCTATGAGTGAACCAATGAAATAGTGAATGAATCCTCATCAGTTGCCACCCTCTCTTCCTTTTATAAGACTCTTTTTAGGTTTAAGGTTGCGTTCCCTCACGTCATGAGCTGCCACGTATTAAAGCTAGAATTAATGTTAAAACTTCTCATGGGCATCCATGGGGATGTCACCTGTGCATTAACCATACACGGTGTTGATATAACAATTAATGAAAAAATTACGTGACTTTGGTGTTTTAATGCAAAATTCACAAAATAACCTAATTAACATTCATGTACTATTCACACTATTTTCACTCAATTAATCTCACATTTGGATCAAAACATAAGAATTTGTAACCAAAATTAAGATATGAAGGCAATTAAAAGTAATAGAAATTAGACATAACATAAATCTTAAGAATTGTTTACTAGAAGTTTCGAGCACACACTTCTTATGGTTTAGCGTTATTTCATACTTCTTTAAAGCCTCCACTAGTCCCCAAAAGCATCCAAGAGGGGGTGAATTGGGTGTTTACAAAATTCAATATTTTTTCTAACTAATGTGTTAAATTAGCAATAATCAATATAAGTGTTAGGAAATTGCTTAATATAAATTAATCAAATAATTTAAAAATAATTTAAAGAGGATAGGGAGCTGAGAATGCAAATTGATTTATAGTGTTTTGATAAACAATGCTTACTTATGTCCACTCCCAAGACTCTTCTTAAAATTCTATTATAATTCTTCTTTCAAAATGAAGAATAACTTTCGTATAATATTTCTTAGTTAACAGAGACCCTTCTTATAATCTTTTTATAAAGTGAAGAAGGACCTTAATCCCATTTTTAAAACTCCTAAGTACAATATCCAGCACCCTGATAAAAGATTACAACTCAAAAGTATCTTATTCATTTGATAACTCAAAATAGCTCACTCACACAAATATGACACAATAGTTCTCAAATGATTGAAAAACTCTTTGAAATATGTGTATATGACACTCAAAACCTTCTTGACGTTAAAAACATTGAGAAAAACACATATTTATATTGTTTTGGAACCTAAAATAGTCATTGGAGCCAAGAACTAGCTATTATAACAGCTATACACAGTGCACTGGTCGACTAGAATACAGCACTAGATTCACCAACTATTGGACACTGGTCTATTGCTATACATATTGGTCAACCAATATGCCAATACATTAACTAATGTTGCTACAAACTTATGATACATTAAATTTAACTTTTACTTATATTGGTTGACCATTAACTTGACATATTATTCAACCAAGGCACTAATTATTGTTGCTATAAATTCACAATACATCAAATTTAACAATGTTAAACTATATTAGTTGATCACTAAACCATATAGGTCAACCAATGCCCATGAAAACATGATTTTAACAACCTCAAATGCTCAAAACCAATTTCTTTAATCCAAGTATGATTAAAACACTTCCTAAAATGTTCCTAAATATTATTTGAAGGATTAAGATATTGTTATATTAAAATCAAAAGCCTCAATTGCTTTTGATGAATTGAAAGATTCACACAATAAAGTAAAATAAAATGTTTATATATGGTGAGCCTTTTAGATCATCAAATTAATGAAGTAAGATTACATATATTAATACAAAATGTAAAATAACCTTGATGAAACTTGATCTTATTTTTTTCTTGTTCTGATCTTCATTTCACTGGTTGTAAACTTCAACTTCTCTTGTTCAACTTCATACACTATCTTCTTGAATTTATGGCTTCATTTTTTCTAATGTATCTTTTCATCAAAATAATAAACACATTAGTAGGAATTATGTTTTATTATTATCATAATTGCAATTGGAATCTTCCTTAGTTCAACAACATCTAAGCATTCTTGCAAGTTCACTATGTAATCTCTCCTTGATTTCATTTTAACAATTATATTATCCATATAAACTTCTATATTTCACTTAATATGTCCATGAAACATGGAACCTACCAACCTTTGATAGGTTGCCCCTATATTTTTTAGTATGAATGACATCGTCTTTTAATAATATGTCATCTTTTCTTCATCGCCTTCACTATGTAGATCCAATTATAACTTGACTACGCGTCCATAAAATTGAAATTTTCACTATAACCACTTGGCATATCACCTCCCTAATGAAGCCTACACTTAAAGGTTTATTCATATCTTTATACACTGCCTATTGTCAACCTTTCCTAAATATTCTTTTCTTATATTTCATAAGTTTAACTCGAAGTTACACATTCAATATATATGATGTTATGTGTGGCTCAATTCTTTTCCTTTCTGAATGTGACCATATGAAAACCTCTGAATTTCTTTTAAAATCTTTACCATTTTGTTAAGTTGTTCTTCATCCATATCGAATCTTATTCGTAGTACCCTGTTATAGTTCACATCCCTAACCTGAACTTCTCAAATTTCTTTTATGACTTCTTCCCTGTTTTCATTCTGTGCAAGTGAATTTTTCTTTATTAACAACTAAACTAAATTAGATAAAAATAAATAAATAAGTTATCTTTTTTTATATCACTGCTCCTACTCCTGCTCCTACTACTATTACATACCTTTTCTTGTTCCAATAAATAGTAACTAATGATTGATAAATAAACTAACTTTTAATTATTACTAGTATCGTTGTTACTATTGCTACTGCTATTGTAACTTTTTTTTTGTTCCAACAAATAGTAACTAACAATTACGAGTTTTTTTAACTCCAACAAATACAAACTATTAAAGAATCCACATAGCACTTTCTTAAAAATTCATAGTCCCCTTAGACTTCTCCTATACCTTTCTCATTGGGAAATTTATAAGTAACTAATATGGTGACAGGATATCCATAAAAAAAAGGCCTAGCTTTTTACTACTACTACTACTACAGGTCCTTTTTTTCAACAAACAATAACGACGATTATGGGTCTTTTTTTATTCCAACAAATACTAACTATTGGAGAATCCACATAGCACTTTCTTAAAACTTCATAATCCCCTTGGACTTCTCCTATGCCCATCTCAATTGGGAACTTTATAAGTAACTAATATGGTGGTGAGATATCTATAACAAAAGGCTTATGTATGACATGGAACTTTACCAACTTGGGAATGTGCATAGGGTAATGGCCAATTGTAATTAAAAGATCTATTTAGGAAGGACATAATCTCATTTAAACCCGATCAAAGTAAAATATATTTAACAAAGCTATCACGATTCTAGTCATATTGTTTTAAAGGCCTCTTAAAAAAGAATATCGATAAAGGCTCCATTATCCACTAAGATTATTTAACTTTAAAGTTTGTAATGTTCTCTTTTATGACCATCACGTCTTTATAAAGGTTACATTGGCATGACATATCCTCTCTATCAAACACAATCTACCCTCTTCTTTTTCATCTTTTGATTTATATTTCTACTATAGAGTTTACCTGATTATAAGTATTATCTCCCTAGAAAATCATGTTAATGACTCATGCAGATCTTCCTTCTCCTTTCCTCTAGTTTGGGTCTTTAACCTGCCTATAAGCATTATCAAGTCTTACCCTTATGATAGATGTCTACATGTATAAAAATATATGTCCTTTCTAAGAAATTATTCTAGGTGTTCTCGTTATAAGATTTCATTGATGGTTCACCTAAATCTTGTAATTTTTTGAAGTTATGGACATAATCTCAATGGAATATGCAATAACTTTGTTTCGATTTCTTCCTTGATAGAATTGATCGAGAGGTTTTGCTAGGTCATTCCCTAATGAAGTTCAAGATTTTATTCATGGACATATACAGTGTAGGCAGTTTGATTTATGGTTTTTCTTTAGACCTACCATCTTTTTTTAGGTGTTTAGTAGTCTTATTTCCTTCTAGTAGATTTGTAAGGTTATTTCTCTTTCATATGAAATATGAATAACTCTCCACGACCAAAATGTTGTCTGTGTTTTAGAGACCTAATTCAACATTCTATAGTCAACTCAACTTCCCCCAAATTGATATAACTTCTACCCCTTTCTTAAACCTTTTCTAAAGTATATGCCTTGTCCATCTGCAATGATTTCTATAAGGATTGATGTCTTAATAATTGTAATAAAGGTTAAGACTAAGTATTTACGTAATTTCTAAATTGAATAGCCTCACATAATCTTAGAAGGTATCACTTGACTTTTTGTTATCTCAAATAAAGTTTCCAAGTTATATGATATGCGTTGATTTCTAAAAAGAACGAGCGTCAAACCAATTCTTTAGTTATTTAAAGATTGTACTTAAACCATTGATGAGTGTTTGATACCAATCTTTGGTCACACATGTTAATATAAATGAGAAAGTGTAACACTTTATTACATTTTACACCTCAAGTAGATCCATTATTTCTCTAATATGTAACATATATATTTATATTCATATGAATATTTCATACCATTGTAGGCTCTAATGATGGTAGCTTGAATTTTAGTAGCAACTATTTGAGCAAAACGGTCCTTATAAAATGGTTATCAAAATCATCATATATAGGCTCGTAGTTCTCCTTTTATGGCATATTAGGTAATGTAGGTCTATAGTGGTATATTGCGGGTAGGTCTATGATTTTGTTCTAATTTGTAGACATTTTTCACAATGAGGGTTAGTTATGGTATTGACTTACCTAATATTGGTTTCACTTATTCAACACTATAGGGTGGTTCACATTTGATCTCATAGGTTTCCATGGTAGCAAGTTTAGATTATGAGTCTTGGTTATTACTAATAGTTGTTATTGTACATTACTGATTATTGATGGCAAACTTGCTTATTCAAAGTGTAAAGGCAATTATAAGGAAGGAGGAAGTAGGCCTAAAGGCAATTGTAAAGGAAGAGGAGTTAGGACTATTGGTTCAATTTCTTATTAAAACAAAGAGAGACCTGATTTTATGATTGATAATCATATATTATGAATGAAGTTAGGTCCCAACTCCTAATTTTGATCATTAAAAAACATGTTACTATTAATGTTAGTGATATTAAAAAGATAATATATGAAAGATCAAAATCAATGAAATGGTAAAATGAGAAAAGAGGCCAATTGAGCAATCAACAACTAAAGAAAATGAGTAAAGTGAAACACATGTACAACTTAAGTGAAGAACCAATAATAAGGAGGAATCAAGCATATTAAGACCTAAGCAAGTCATCATAATCCTTCATGTAACATTATCTTGGTTATTTCAATGAATTAGGGTTTTAATAATTATATGATCATTTGTGCGCAGGCATATTGTATAAATCACTTCATAATTAAAAGGAAATTTGTTTTAATCTTTAAGAAAATATCTTTATACTTGAATAAATTTTAAGGGAAAGAAATGGTTTTGGATTATTTTCTTAAAAATATTGGTATTTCAATCTCTAAAATGAATTGAAAAGGTTTGAAAACTTGGTTTAAGAAGTTTAGTTGATCAATATGGTGATTTGAGCGATCAATATTAAGACTCTGGATAGACCAATTCACTAGCATGGCAATTTAGTAAACAATTAACTTTAAAAATATGTATTATAAGTTTATGACCATATTGGTTGACTAATATGACACATTAGTTTATAGATGTACACAGTGGTCGAATAATGTGCCAAAATAGTCAACCAATGTTAACTTTTAATGACCATTTTAAATTATTTTGTGTATAAATAAATTATATATGAGTTGTGAGAGGTAAGTTGGGCATATTAAAAGGTTGCTAAGAGCTTTGAGAGATTAATGCATGCATGTGTGCATCATATGACTCATTAATTCTTTTTTCATTAGGGTGAGCACGAGAATGAGTTTTTGAGTTATATAATTATTATAATTGGAGAAATTACTTAAGATAGACATTGTAAGGATTCCTTTCGATCTTGAACAAGATTTGTAAATGATTACTTTCAACCCTTGGTAAAGCAAGATGATTATAAAGGTTTCTCTTCATACATGATAAAGAAGATGTTGCATAGAGGGAGAGAACATGTATGTCAAAGGTTTTTTATCTGAAATACTATATATTAATCTTGTCACTTTTTTTTCTACTTTCTTTAGTTATTACTATGATGATGCTTTATAATTATCTTATATGAATTTGTCATTATAATTTATTAGAATATGCAATTCATTTATTAGTTTAGAAATGGAGGGGAAAAAAAGTGAATACACACAATTTACCCTCGTTGTTGTGTGCCATTTTAGAACTAATAATATACTTTCTAAAATCAACTATTTATAACAACGTGGTGGGCATCAAAGCGTGTGTATGAATTATCTTCTAACTTTAAGTTTGGGTTCAAAATTCTAATGTTAAGATTACCATACGTTTGTCTTAGGAGCTCCTTTTGAAAGTGTTGCAAAATCAAATGTCCAAATAACTTTTTAACATTTGATTTTGATGATCAAGTCAACAAGAATTAGAGAGAAAATATATAATATTTTAATTAAATAAACCGAATAAATAATAAGTAACCTCACTGTTAAAAATAGTGATATTTTTATAATAATTTCTGAGTGTTTGAGAAACTAATTTTCAACTTACATAATATAGGAAAATTATGAAAACTAATTTTCAACTCACTAATTTGTGTATGTGTGTATGTGTGCGCGCGCAAATGCTTTTAAATTTTAGTGAACTTGTCGAAATTTCAACGTTAAAGGGATTTTGTTGCTAAAATAATATTGAGTCTTGAGATGTAGCAATTACAAGTTAAGATATAAATATGTTATATTGGTTAGTAAAAGAATGAAAATGCAACAATATAGTGCTCTATCAATCGCATCACTTTCCAATAGCTGCGTGTAAAATACAAGCACTTGCACTTGTCGGTTTGTTCCAGAAATGACTTCCAACGTGTGGTTAATTGTTAAGTTCATGTCACGTAACAGAGATATGTTTTTCACATCTATCCACTTTGCATCTTCCATGTTGTTACGCAACTATTAATATTTGTCTGGCTCAGTACTTCATCAATTGAAAATATAGGCATCTCAATATGTAGAAGATGAGCACCATTCAGATGCATTAGCAAGAATGGTCATTTTATATTTTCTGGTAGCAGGATACAAATTCAATGAACTTAAAATGAGTGTATTATAAGATCCACATGCAGCAAATCCAAGATTGTAGGATACGAAAAAAGCATGGCACAAACTTTAACTTGGATAGCATATTATATGTTTACACTTATTAACTATTATTATTATGCGTTTTACATGTTAGTGATTGAATTAAAATTTTAACACTATTAGTTTGTAAACGTAGATTTGCACCCTTTTGATCCAATAACAGCGTGCAAACTGTACCAGAGTATGTTTAGCTGGAAAAGGCTTCAGCAGGCTTTGCAGACACATCTTGCAATCCACAAAC
The DNA here is from genome assembly GCA_027563595.1 of Erythroxylum suave. Lineage (NCBI taxonomy): Eukaryota > Viridiplantae > Streptophyta > Magnoliopsida > Malpighiales > Erythroxylaceae > Erythroxylum > Erythroxylum suave. The sequence goes on from JAOSBN010000009.1 coordinate 620,858, forward strand.
CATGTTTGCAGGAACAGCTATATCAATCATCTTCGGATACTGAAGGTTCAAATCTGTGAATGAAAATTGTGTGTTAAATTCACTAATATCAACCTTAAACAAATGCTAAAGAAATGGTGCTACTTACTAGCCATGATACTCTTGAATGTTTCCTGGCAAAAGGCATTAAAACAATTGAACCAATTAGATACCAGAACAATTCACCAAAAAAAAATAGCAGACAGACAAAAGAACGCAAAAGATGAACCTCATCCTTTGTGAGTCTTGGATTATAAAGCATTTCTTCCTCAACAGAGCTCACCTGCAAATCACACGATGGTTCAGAATAAGCACCTCCATTAATATGCTCAGAAAACTGAAGAGCGAGCTAAGATAGAGTATCAGACACTGAACCCCCGGTAATCATGAGCAGGATAGATCAAAGTGTCCTTGGCCAATGTGAAGATCTGACAACGTTGACAGTTGGTATTTAGATATGTAAAGCGGTTTAACTACTAACAAAGAGTGAGTATCTGAAAAGACAATATGTATTTTTCCTTACCTGTGAATGGACTGACTGGTATAGTTGAGGTGAACTTCCTCCCTACAAATAGATTGAACTAATTGTATAAAAAGAAGTAGTTCCTAAAATGCCAGAGTTGAGCAGAGAATGAAAAATCTTGCAGAATGAATTAAAATGCAAGAATTAAAACCTGGAAATCAGTTCGTCCACATCCACGGATCAGCAGTGCATCACCAGTAAAAGCCATCCTTGGTTGCGGTTGATCAGGCCCATCTCCTGTAACATAGGTTACACAACCTTGTGTATGGCCAGGTGTGGCTCGTACCTGGCAATCCAAAACTTAAAAAAATTTAAAATGATACTAGAAAAAACAAGGTAAATAGGTGGATAAATAAAAAGTGGGAAGCAATGGTCATACTGAAAGGAGTGTACACCAAATATTATGTTTTGGAAATTGTGAAATCACCAGATTAACACCAACATGAAAAACGACAGCCACTGCTTTTGACCAACATGATGGACATTAACTAGCAAAATCTAAGTAATATTCGCTACTCATGAGGAATGTGTGAAGTATTAACTTTTTAAAGAATTATCTCACTTCAGCAGCAGATGCTGAAGGAAACCATGGTAGTATAAGTAATAACCGATTGCATTTTACTGGGAAGTCTTATCAGAAGTACCAGTTTTGCTTTCAGACCATTTGTTTGCATAACATTTTAGATGACTGATCGGCCTCATTTATTTAAGAAAACAGTAGAAGATGATCTCTGATTAGAATGACAGTGCTGCTACTTGCTTAACCAATACCTAAACATATACAGTTAATTTCTAAACCAAAGGCTTCACTACTCTCGTTTGATAACCAGTAATGAAAGAATCGGAATGAAAAAATGAGAATGGAATTAAAAGGGGGAATCGGAAAAGGAATAGAATTACTGATTATGCATGTTTAGCATGCAAGCACTAGGAATGAGATTATAGAGGTTAATAGTTATATTAGTGTTTGATATCAAATATTAAGAATGGTAATGAAATTTTTTTACTTATGTTTAATTATTATTTGACTAATTTTGTAAATGATTAATTAAATTTTTTATATTATTATAAATTTATAAATTTTTTATTTAATAAATAATAATTAAAATTTATTTTTAATGATTAAATAAATTTTAAATTTTAAATTTTAATGAATATTTTTACGATAAGAATAAAAATATCAATAAAATAATTATTAAAGAAATTAATATAAAAGATAATTTTGATGATAATATTCTCATAAGAATCAATATCTTGATAATATTTTGATAACAACTTGGTAATATTCTAATAATATTTTTATCTATTATTTCTGACTTTTCACTCCCATGCATACCCACACTACCTTAGGAGCAAAAGTCTGGGATTATTTAAGATTTATTTCAATTTTGTCATTCTCTACTTTGTTATCTATTCCAGTAAGCAGATTGCATTTCCATTCTCACCTCTTCATTACGGATTATCAATAGAGACCTTAAGACTTCAAATTAGAAAGTAGTTGTTCAATTAAACTAACAGGACTTGAAACAACTCCATCAAAAGCTCTACTAACATTTACATAGGAATATTAAGGGTTTAATTTCTTCTCTATATATGTTGTCCTTTCTAGAAATTTGGTAATGTTGCAACGTAATTTACTTATATTAGCAAACAAGTACGCCCAATAAACTTGGTTAAAATGATAGCATAAACCGCCTTTCCTTGTTGAAACTTGTTTCTTTGATACCCTAACCGTCAGACACGATAACTCTTAATCCAAATTGTAAACAATTCAGTTATAGACAACATCAGTAACCAGATACTCTCTCTTGGCTGAAACTTAGATGGATGATACATACCTCCAAGAACAAATCACCAAAATAAATTCTATCGCCGGCATCAATTTGAAGATCAGCTTTAGCCTCACTCGCTTTAGAGATAACAGATTTGACACCGGGAACTTTACTCTGCAATCTTATAAACAAAATGGATCACCATAAACTCACATGACAATCAAGGAATAAACTGAACCGAGACCTTTATCAAGCCAGTGCCAGTGACATGGTCTGCATGGACGTGGGTGTTAATAGCATAGATAAGTTTCAATCCCAATTCTTTCGCAAGGGTCAGGTCCCTATCCGCCGTCTTGTCAACTGGATCAATCAACTACAGAAAAAATGTCATCTTTTCAAGTAAAGAAACAATCTAAACTTAAGTAGTAAGTAGAATATTGCATAGAAAGAGCGATGGTTTCTAACAAGAGCAGGCCTATCACGGTGAGAAACGTCGGCGAGCAAATAGGTATAAGTAGAAGATTCCTTCTCGAAAAGCTGACGGAATAAGAGCTTCTTGTTGCTCATGGAAGTAGCATAATTCCTATGCGGCGAAACGGAGTGACAGTGAAGAGGTAGGCTTAAGGATCGGGAAAGAGAGGGTCGAAGCACATTCAGCTTAAGCATTTTGGTTTCACAGAAGCAGAGACAGACAAGTGAAAGCGTTGGGGGAATCGAACAAGTGACAGTGCGCCTGCTGTTTGTTTGATATCGAGAAGCAATCTTTAAAAAATGGGACTGAAAATTAAAATCGTAAGAAAAGAATGCTTAAAAATTCCAACTATTAGATCAACCATATTAAAAATTAAATAAAATTTAAAATTTTTAAATATAATTAAAAGAAATTTACTAAAATAATTAAAAAGAATAATGTTAAATAAAAATTAATTGATTTCATTGTCCTACAAAAATTTATTAGTTTACTAAAATTAGGATTGGCTCGCGGATAGCCCCTCAAATTCTTTTAAAATAATTTTTTAAAATTAAAAATATAAAACAACATAATTTTCTTAATTAGGTCTAGACTTGAGCTGTCCAAACTCAGGCTTACTTGAGGCCTAACTTTTTTAAATAAAACGATATTGTTTTGTTTAAAATAATTAAATATCGAGTCAGTTTGGGTTTGGGCCTGACTCATGAGTCAGCTCATTAAAAACAACTAAATTTAGACTTATGGATAAAAAATTATCCTCCTTAATGCAAATTGAATAATTAATTAATAAACAAATCAATTTTTAATAATGATTATTAATACAATAGCTCGAACTGGAAAATTAAAAACTAAATTAAAAAAATTGATTAGTTCAAAGTTTTCATTGTTGAACCAATCAACTAGGTTTAGTTTTTAATCATTTATCATAACACAAATCATATAAGCAAGGGCATATTTCTTTCCCCCTTTTTATAATTTTCACCTTAACATTTTATACAAATTATAAGTAAAAATTTCATTATTTTAATATTAATTTATATCATTTGCAATACTTTGCATTTTAATCTCGCCAAAATAATACACAATTGCAAGTCTACAGGGCACTAGATTTCTACTTGTTATTATTGGGTCATGTTTTTCCAACCTAACTTATTAAATCTCTACAATTTTGTTAAATTAATAGAATTTAATTTTCAAAAAAGTGATAATAAAAATAACGTAGAGACTTATTTACATTTTTTAAAAAATGTTAAATTAAAAAATCATATATTTAATCATCATTTTAAAAACTTATTTTTAAGAACATATCATTGTCCAGTGAGTCCAAAGTATCTAATTTTTAAGAACATATCATTGTCCAGTGAGTCCAAAGTATCTAATTGTGACATCATATATATTATATTGATGACTCGTAAGTTAAAAATTACCAAAAACTCAATTCTAATTGTATTTAGAATGCTTTTTAAATACATTAAGATATAAAAAAAGAAAATAAACCACAAATATGTGGTTATTTTGATATTGTTGCATTTTCTTATTTTCAAAATCTATTTTTCTATAATTGTAGCAATTGATTCCACAAACATACAAATTTTGTTAATATTAGAACAAAAATTATTCCTATTCTATCTTTTTAGGACTTTTTTTTGATATTATTCTTTATCGATAACACCGGTTGCCCCTTGACACTAAGGTCAACAAGTTTTTGTTATGCATCTCCCAAACCATCGTTTAATTGATGTTGACCTTCCATCTTCTCTTATTTCAAGAGCATAATTTTATTTCTTCTTAATTTCTACATTTCTCTAAATGCTAATGACATATGCATTGGGATCTTATTTTTATTTGCCTTACTATCAATTTACTCTCTCAAGATGTTTTTAAGTTAACAAATATAGATGACATAAGAGAAACATTTGCCCTTTTAGGATTTTAGATATTCAAAATATCATAGAAATCTAAAAGACAATTGAATATGAGATAAATAAAGTTTGAATGTTTATTAAAAAAGCAACATATCTTTGGCCCCTTGTGATAATGTCATTGATACAATGTTTATGCTTTCGTACCGTATCAGCTGTTATATGTCATATTGTCCAAAAAATGGTACTGAAAATACCAATATTGTGCTTACCTATGATATCGACCTATATTGGTCTTTTCAGCTAGCCCCGACCAATATTAACTGATATTCAAAATACCAATTAAATATTAGGTTAAATAGAAGATTTAAAAAAGTGAGGACTAAATTGCAAAAAGAAAAAATTAATCTTAAAAAAACCTTGAACCCTATCTTATTCATGATTTGGCGACCCTTTTACCTCTTCTGTCTATCGTATTTTGCAATCAGTCACAACCCTCATTCATGTTTTGTCGCAAGTTATATCCCCCGTCGCCTCTTCATCATCCATCGTCGCAGTCACAATGTTGCACTCCACAACCTTTTTGCTACGTCATTCCTAGTCACCTCACTCTTTCTCATAATCGCACCTCGCAAGTAGCAACCCCTGTTGCCTCACTCTCTCTTGCAATCGCTCCCCATAATCACTCCTCTACCGTCCCAATTAAGTAGGTAATCAAACCTCAAGGTTCTAAAAATCAAAATGTCAAATCATGTGCTCGAGTTAACTAATTTTGTGTTGTGTGACTTGTGTTATACACTCATACTCATAGTGTGTGTTTTTTGGATGTGCTTTTATATTGTTTGGATTCTGGAAGTTGTGGATTCAATATTGAATTATAATTTGTGTTATTGTCTTAAATTTGAGAAATATTGAATAAAATGTTGGTATTTATTATAAATTGGGTTATATATTATAAATTGAATGTTGTAGTCATACAAAATGTTGATAGTTAACTAATAGTTGAATTATATGATTCCACAAATTAAGTTATAGATGTGTTTATGGTTGAATTATGTAATTACACAAAATGAGTTATAGTTACGAGTTTATAGTTGAATTATGTAATCATACAAAATGAGTTATAGTTATAAGTATATGCTTGAATCATATAATTATACAAAATAGATTATAGTTGTGACTTTATGTTTGAATTATGTAATCACACAAAATGAGTTATATTTGTGACTTTATGGTTGAATTATGTGATTATCTAGATTGAATTTATAGAAATGAGTTTATGGTTGAATTATATAATCACGCGTGAGTTATGGCTGAATTATGTAATCATACAAAATGAGTTGTAGTTACGAGTTTATAGTTGAATCTTGTAGTCATACAAAATAGTTTATAATTGTGAGTTAATGTATGCATTATGTAATTATACAAAATGGGTTACAGTTGTGACTTTAGGGTTGAATTATGTAGTCACACAAAGGGTTATAGTTGTGACTTTATATTTGAATTATTTAATTACATAAAATGGGTTGTAGTTATGAAAGTACAACAATCAATATATATATTTGAAGTTTGGGTTAAGAAACATGAGAATTTCTTGGATAGAATGTCCTTAAGCATTGAATTTTCTTAAGGAATTATTTATACAAGTTTATGAAGTATACTTGCATGTCCATATCACATGATTGTTAAGAAACTGTTATTGCTCTATTTCTTCTTATCATTTTACACAATTTTATTTTGAAATGAAGTTATTAAGTTAATTTTGATATATGTCTTCATTTATTTTTATAGATATATAGAGGGAAGTTTGAGTAATTCTTATAATTCAACCACTTTAGGAAGATTTGATAATCTAGCTTTAACTCACGCTAGATTGATTCCTAGAATAAAGAACTATACCATTTGTTTATATTGTAACAAGAATTTGAAAGGTGGGAGAATCACAAGATTAAATAAGCATTTATCTAGGATCAAAGGTGGTGTTGAGCCTTGTAAAAAAGTGATTCATAATGTGAAATGGAAAATAAAAACTTTTCTTAAAGAGTAATAGTATAAGAAAGATAAAAGGCAAAGACTGAATTACGAAATTAGTAGTAGAAGTTCTTTTTCCGATGGTTGTGATATTAGTGGGGATGTTGAAGGTGGTTGTCTTACCTATAAAAAACGAATGTTGCTCCTGATGCAAGGAATAGAAGAGGATAGATATTTAACATTTTTACATCAATAACAACTCCTGGAGTAAAGTCTTCAATTTGTATAGCCTTAAAATCTAAAGAAGTGACTCCAAATGTGGACGTGGCAATGGCTAAATGATGGTATGATTAAGGTATATCATTAAATATTGTCCAATTTTATTATTACCAACCTATATTGGATGTTGTTGTCTTTTACTATCTACGATATAATGCTTCTTCAATTAATAGTTGTAGAGGCAAACTTCTGAGCATCTTAATTTATGAAATAGTTATTTGGATAAAAAGAAGAATGACTTGGGAACTTATGGGTATTCAATCATGTATAATGGTGAGACAAATAAAAGACATGACCTATTAGTAATTTTTTAGTTTACTCTAATAAGGGGTAACATTTTTGAAGTTTATTGATACATCTGGCCTTGTTAGAAATGTTGATACTCTGTTTCTAATATTTAAAGAAGTTATAAATGAATTTGGGCTTAAAAAAATTTGTTAACTTCATTACTGACAATGATTATGCTTATAAAACAATTGAAAAAAGATTGCAAAGCAAGTATAATTCTTTCTTATCATTGGTGTAATTGTTTAGAAAGCAAAAAATAATGATCAAGTTCATTTATAATCATACATGGGTCCTAAACTTGACAAGAAAGAATTTCACCAATAGTAGGAATTTGTATCGTCCTATTATTACAAGATTTACAACTCGTTTCTTATCAATTTAAGATCATTAATTTTAATCTCAATGTCAGTTTGTCTTTTGAGTTTATTAGCGTTTATTAAGAATACTTCATACTTCATTTGGTTGATTGTTATAAGTGGGCAATAATGAGTTAGTTTTATGATGCCATAGGAAGGGTGAAGGCAGTAATTAAAGCCAATATGAAAAATAGGTATTCTTTATATATACCTTATCTTACAATCATTAGTGAGAAACGAGAAATACAATTTTATTCTCTATTGTTGCAGCTGGGTCATTTTTAAATCCTAGCATTTATTTTAGACCAAGTTTTACAAAGAAAGTTAAAGTTAATAGAGGAGTGTTATTAACTATTATAATAATCAATGCCCATGAGATGGTGTATGATCTCTTAAGCTTATAATTAGAGGTTTATAATGATGCTTTTGTGATTATGGAATGCTAGTTATTATTCGTTAAAGAGACAAACTTAATCCAGACATATATTTTTCGCTTTAGTTACTTGTTGGAAATTAATCATTACTTTATTTTATTTATAAGGTTACTTTTATTGTCTTACAGTTGCTTAATGGGACTAATTCAAAAGTGGTGTTCCAAAATTGCAAAAGTTTGCAAGTTGAATTATAAGTAAATGTCTGAGTATAATAGGGTATGAAAAGAATTAAAGCACATTTAAATTCATCAATTATAAAAAGAAGGAATAGATTGGAACACAAAAGATTGATCAACTTGATCTTTTTCGATACAATTTGAAGCTTCAAGAATCATAAGTTATTGTCATTATTAAATTGAATCTAATTAATTTTAATTTCTTATAATTTAATTTTATTTGTTCACTAGGCTCTTAATATACCAAATAGTTCTATAAATCTAATTTTCCTTGATCGTATCGATCTTTTGGCAATTTAGGCTTCTAAGGAACCAGTTTTGATATAAAAGGGTGATTTGGAAGACAATCTTGGATAGGAAAGTATTAACATGTCATTTGGTGCAATGAGTATAAATAATGATAATGATAAGACTCCTCTTAATGATGAGAATTTTGTACCAAATGGGAATTGAGATCAATACAATTTGAGCAGATATTCGATTAAATGAAGTTTCAAGTTTTTCGTTTCTTCTCTTCTTTTAATTTCACTTGTATTTGATGCATATGTTAAATTCTGTATATGTAATATAAATATGTTAAATTCTGCATATGTAATATAAGTATAAACTTTTATTTGTAAATGTTTTTGTTCCAAGTTTTGCTTCTATTTGGTTGTGTTCCTAGCCACAAACTCTTGTTATAATACTTATTTGATGTTTTGATATAATTATTATTTATTATATGATGAAATTATAACATTTTAAGTACTTTGCATTCTCCTTAGTGTTATATATATATGTGATGATTAGACGATCTTTTTCTTATATTAGTTATGGTTATTATTTATATGTGAAAATAATATTAATATAAGTAAATAGATAATTGTTATTTCAAATTTATATTATTATAATTTTGGGGACATGGTTATTGTAAAACTAAATGTTATATAGCATAAAATATTGAGGAATTCTTTTGTGATTTTAAGGAATTCATGAATTAATTTGTAATTTTTAAAAATTACTCGAAATGGAACCCAGTATTGACTGGTAGCTGTATTGTAATGTACTAGAACTAAATCTAATAATGGTATTGGTACAGTATTCATGACATTGCATTGATATCATTATATTGTATTTGATTTTGTTTATGTTTTACTTATCATTTTTAATTACTAATGTTGTTTAATATATCTTATTTGTATTTATTGGTCCAAATATTCATTTCCTTTTAATTACTATACCAATATAAACTACCTTTTCCTTATTGCATATCATTTATAATGGCAAGCAAATTTATAAACTTAAAGTTTGAGAAACAATATAGTTGTCACTAGCCAAGTAACAAATACTTTGATAAGAAAAAAAAAATTTTATTAATTTCTCTAATGATTGGGTCAATATTGTTTGTCAAATACTTTTATTCTTTTTCCATTTTTAAGGGGCTAAAAATTTTTGTTGTGTGAAGTCAACATATTCGATCAACGAAGTGGCTTTACAGTTAGGAGTTTCATGAGGCTTGTTAATCATTACAAAGATAAGAAGTATAAAATTATTGTGATTATATATAAGCTTAAGGAGTTCGAGAAATATAAGCTTTTGAGGATTGATAGCGAGGGCCTGCATGTTTTCATTAACATCATTAATTTGGTGCGTCCATTTCATATTTGACAAGACTAAGACAAGGTTGCCCATTTTGGTTGATATCATTTTAAAAATTGTTGTCTTTGGATCATGTATCAATCCTTAATTCCTAGTGTGCAAGCATGTCTTAAGTTTTCATTTCTATGATTTTGTTTGTAATGAAATTGTTATTGGCAATTTTATTTAACTTGTATTGACCTAGTGTGAAAAGTGATGTTACAAAAAGGATAGAGTTTAAGCTTAAGGACCTATTTTGTTTAAAAGAGGTAGAACAAAAAAGTGTGAACTATATAAGTTAATAATAAAATTGGTTAATTAAAGGAATTGAATTTAGTATATAGAAAAGGCCTTACCATTTAAAAAGTAACCAAGGAAATGATATAATCCGCTATTTCTTTATCTCCTCTTTTTGTTTTTCAAAGGCATGTTTTTATGTTGCCTTAGTCATGAATCCTTTAAATATAATACCAACAATTTTCATACCTTTTAGAACAACATTTTTAACATATTCTAGATAACAGTGCTTATGCTACCTTTTCATTGAGAAGTTCCTTATTTGTTTTTTTTTAGTTAGATTTGCTTGTTAATGAATGTTGTCTATTACAGACCTAACAATGTATACATTTAAAATTTGAGATTAATATTGATGTCTCCATTATAGAAAAGATAGAAGTATCTTCTTTGAAAAGAAAGAAGGACATTTATTATTAGTGACCTCAACATGACACCCATTTTGCATATTGTTGTGATGTTGGTCCAGATTTTGAGAACAACAAGAAAGTCGTGGGTTCTATTATGTTATAGTTGTGCACATAAAATTACTATTTAAATTCGTTATTTAAAGTAAGCATATTTACCACTTTATACATTTAAAAGATGCTTTAGGTTCATATTAGTGGACTTAAAAGGCAAATTTTATAGTTGCTTCATATTTAAACATCCCAAAAGGTTTGAAGTGCTAGCTAAAATTGTACTTGTATAGGTCTTTTAGTTTACTTCTAACCGCATATTCTTGCTATGATACTAATTGTCAAAGATGATTTTATATAAGTAAAGGTGAGCACACTTTAGACTAATTATCCTGGTTATTTTGTTTTTCTTTTTGTTAAACAATGCACAATTAGATGTTTCTTTGTATAAAAGCATAGAGCATTTATGAAATTTTACCTCAGAAAATGTTTTGGTGAAGCCTTTTTTCAAAAAACATTATACTTGCCAGTAAGTTTTATTATGCTATTAGGGTATTCATGAATAATTTGTGCATATAAGTTATGGTTTGTATAATGAGAAGATGGTTAAAATGGATCATAAGCTATAAATTTATTTTTTTAGTGATGTTCTTACTTTTGATGGGAACATGATGCTTAAAAGTAAAAAATAATAAAACAAAAACTAAAAATTACAATATGAAAATGAAATTAGAATCAAATAACTCCTAAAAATTTAATTACATTTAGGAATATTCAATTGCATCCAATCATATTTCAACATCAATTTAGGTTTTGTCACAATAAACATGTTAATTTTGTTCCTGGCTTGAATTAAAAGTTATTTGTGAATAGAGTATATTTAAAGGGTATTAGAAGGAGTAATGGAAAATTGGAAGACGTATTTGTGAAAGCATTATTTTAACCTATTGGGGATCAATTATGAAATTAGTTTGATTTGATCCTTAATTGGGTTACCAGAAAAGTTAAAATGATTGAAATTGAAAGGAAACTCAGTGCCTAATTTGGGATTTAGAAATACATTAGGACCTGAAAACGAATATATAAAAAACACACACAAAAAAAGAAACGTCATAAATGAAAAGAAAGATCTAGTTTGGAAAATAATATAATTGAGGGGTCTGTTTTGTGAAAAGGCATAACTGAAACGCGACAACTGGGAGAAGAAGGTGTAAAAAGAAGAAGGAAAGATGAGCAAAACGGCATCTCTGAAAGAAAGAAGGAAAGAGATTCATCACTGAAACAATGTGACGGGAAAACAAAGGAAAGCTATAGGTTGAAACTGGTGAGGTTTGCTTCACTTTGGACTTTGGAGTTCAGAGTTTGTTTCTTAATGGCTGCTTTGTTAACTTTGTTATATGGAGATGGTTTTCTTAATGGCTTTTGCTGGTTTTAGTCTTCTCCAAAAAAACACAAGAGAAAGTTGGAACCTTCATGGTCTCTCGTCTCAGTTTTGCACTGAGAAACAAACTCTTCTTTCCCAATGCTTTCTGCTACAACCCTCTTCTGTGTTTCCTCTCTCTTAAACCCACATGCTATTACCATAGCTCCAATCACAATGATCAGACCCCTTCTTCACTGTCGCCTCCGTCACCACAAGCACCCACGTCTCCGGTTAGGTCCATGTGTTCACTGATTTGTGAATCCTACTTCCAACAAAGACATCTTCATCTCGAGGTTGACCCTGATTCTTTGACTCATGAACATGCTATTACAATTGTTGCTTCCCTTGCAAATGAAGCGGGTTCGATGGTGGCTTTGAGTTTCTTCAATTGGGCCGTCAGGTTTCCTAAATTTAGGCACTTTATGAGGTTATATATCGTCGGTGCAACTTCTTTTATTGCTAATGGCAATTTGGAGAGAGCCAACGAAGTGATGCATCACTTGATGAGAAATTTTGCTGAGGTTGGAATGTTAAAGGAGGCTGTTGGTATGGTTCTCGAGATGCAAAAACATGGCTTGCGATTGAGTGCTAGGACGCTTAACTGTGCCATTGGAGTTGCTTGTGAGATGGGCTTAGTTGATTATGCGGAGAATGTTTTCAATGATATGTGTCGGAATGGGTTGTTTCCTGATTCTGGCTCTTATAAGTTGATGGTTATATGTTACTGTAGAATGGGTAGAGTTTCAGATGCAGATAGGTGGTTAAAGGATATGGTTGACAGTGGTTTAACTGTTGATAATGCTACTTGTACTTTGATTATGAGCACATTTTCTGAGAAAGGTTTTGTGAACAGAGTGTTTTGGTATTTTGACAAATGGGTTAAAATGGGCTTAAAACCAAATCTGATCAATTATTCCTCTTTGATTGATGGATTGTGCAAAATGGGTAGGATTAAGCAAGCATTTGAGATGTTGGAGGATATGGTTAGGAAAGGATGGAAACCAAATGTATACACTCATACATCACTAATTGATGGACTGTGCAAGAAGGGGTGGACTGAAAAAGCATTTAGGCTCTTTCTTAAGCTTGTTAGAAGTGATCATTACAAGCCAAATGTACATACCTATACGTCGATGATCTCTGGGTATTGCAAAGAAGAAAAGCTGAATAGAGCAGAGATGTTATTTAGCAGAATGAGAGAACAAGGATTAGTTCCGAACTCCAAGACTTACACTTGTCTTATTGATGGCCACAGCAAGGCTGGTAATTTTGGTAGAGCAGATGAGTTGATGGATCTAATGGGAAAAGAAAGCTTCAATCCAACAATTGTCACGTACAACGCACTTGTTGATGGACTCTGTAAAAAACAAAGGATTCAAGAGGCATATAAACTGCTGATAAGGGGAATGGAACGTGGATTGAAAGTTGATACAGTAACATATACAATTCTCATAGCTGAGCATTGTAGGCGAGCTGACGATAAACAAGCTCTTGCTCTGTTAACTAAGATGTTCAAATCTGGCTTGTCACCTGATATTTATACTTACAATACTCTGATTGCTTTCTTCTGTAGGAAAAAGAGAATGGGGGAATGTGAGAAACTTTTTGAGGAATTAGTTGGACTTGGATTAGTTCCAACTAAAGAAACATTTACATCCATGATTTGTGGATATTGTCGAGGGGGAAATGTCAATTTAGCTATAAAGTTCTTCCATGAGATGAATGTTCATGGTTGCATGCCAGATAATCTTACTTATGGAGCTTTAATAAGTGGGTTGTGCAAAGAGTCTATGTTGAATGAGGCTCGACAGCTGTATGAAACCATGGTTGACCAAGGGCTGGTGCCATGCGAAGTTACAAGGCTAACATTAGCTTATGAGTATTGTAATCAAGATGATTCTGCTACAGCAATGATCATCTTAGAGAGGCTAGACAAAAGGTTCTGGATTCGAACAGTTAATACATTGATTAGGAAGCTTTGTAGTGAGAAGAAAGTTGGCATTGCTGTATTGTTCTTCCATAAATTATTGGACAAGGAGTGCAACGTAGATCATGTGACTTTGGCAGCATTTATGACTGCTTGTCATGAGAGCAACATGCATGCACCTGCTTCAGATTTATCTGAGAGAATCTCCAGAGGAATTGGTTAATGGTGCAGAGTTAATAAATTGGTGATGTTATTTGTTTACAATTTGAACTGCCCAATTACATTTTTTACAGAGTTAATCTTGAAAACTGTCAGATTGTGACTCTTTCTAATCATTTGAGGTCCACATCGAGTGTGAGACAGGATTGTAATCTTTTGTGAGACAGGATTGTAATCTTTGTTGAATGTAGATGATATATAGAAACAAGTTGATCATTCAGGTTTGGAAGTATAAGCAGGTAAGAATCTTCATGTGTTGTGCTATTTTTGAACTGCACAACAGTTGTATGAAGTTTTATGTGAATGTGAATGGTTACCTTGCAAGCAATGATATATATATAGGATAAGGCAGCTGAAGTAGATTGGTTCTGCATGGTACAGTTAGACCATTGGATCAGGAGCTAGACTCTCATGAAAATGACTTCAATTAATTTTTTGTCAACTGATTGCATTTGGCCTATTACTTCATCCAGCTAGCAGCTGCACGCCCAATAATAGATTCAGGGAAGTCTTGTTGGCGATAGTCGCAGGCATTCTTAGTAGATGTTTCCTGCAAGATTGGAGCAGCCTCAGTCTAAGTCTGTACTTGATATGATACTGTTTCACGAAAGCAGCAATTGGTTCTTGGGGGATATTAAGATTTTTGAGTTATAGATGGCTTCGGACATATTCCTTTTATGAATTAAAACATTCACCTTTTGCATCTCATGTTTTTTTCTAACTCATCTATCGCCAATTTGAATTCTTTCCAAGTAAAATATTTGTCTTTCGACGCAAAAGCAGAAACTTCCAAACAAGTGAACTTGAAAGTGGAAGCCGCTCTTTGTCACTTATTTATTATGCTTTTTTATATTTTACAAGCATCATTCGGATATAACTGTAAACAAAAGTTGGTGATTGATTAGAAGCCTGCCTTTGCAACCATAAGATATTGACAGACATTTGCTTATTAGTACTTGTAAAAGACTGTCTCCAAACATAACCTGCCTAATTCTTTATTTCCAATCAGTTTATGCATAACATCCTTGAAAGCAGCATCATAGTTTCTTCTTATTCCCCACGAAGGAACTTTCTATTCACTTGTATCCAATCAACTCAGTCACCACTTGAGACGATTGTTTAATCTAGTACATCATATGATACCTGAAATTTGGATCATCCCCAGCTGCCCAGCTTGGATAACACCCATCATTCTCTTTGACAGTCTTCTTCCGAGGAGGGAAGAAATGTAAGTGGAAGCACCAAAATTTGTTGACTGAAGTCCTCAAAGCTCAAACATACCCGGTTTACAATAGCCCGATATGGAATTTCATGCACTTCTGGTCAAAAGGTTTGATGGTAAATCTGACAAAGAACAGGATACTATTAATTATGTCAGTAACGTCTGACATCCATGTTTTGTAGCAAGAAGTCTGACATATCACCTTGTGATCAAGATATTCTCAAAAAGATAGGACATGACTTGTCACGGGCAATCTATTGCTCTTGGACGTTGAATAGACATCCTAGACATAGTCATCAACTTAACCGCCTGCTGCAAAATATTAACAGAAAACATAAATGACAATCTTGCGATCATGAGAACAACAAACTTGCAGACAACGAACGCAGCTAAAATACTAACTCTGTTCAGGTAAGCTCGTTAATCTAGAATCCTCTTGCTTTTCACCCGACATATAATTCAAATTTAACCTGATCCTAACTAGCTGAAAAAAACTAACCCAAGAATTTATAGCATTGCTACCTTGTGCTGGCCAACACCAACAGACATGTCAATGTTAGGAATCTAAAACAAGAACATTTCGTGACTGCAGTAAAAAGCAAAAATGTGAGAAGGTACTTTCCACGTGTTCACACTTGTGCTACAGCACTGAGGAAAATTCAAGCGCGTAGCTTGCTAGCTTTAGCTGACCATCCAATTCATACAATATTGAGCAAATCTCATCAGAAGATTGGTGAGATTTATCAGATGCTGCAAACCGATATATTTTTCTTTCCAACTCAATCCAACTGGCCCCAGGGCACGTCTTTTCTATCCGTTGATTCTTCATGGTTACTCTCACTTTTGCAGCTTCGCCCCACCTGTTAACTTCAGCGTACATGTTAACCAGAAGGCTGTAATACCCACTATTCCCTGGTTCCAAAACCATCAAGTTGTCTGCAGCGATTTGGGCAATCATTAAGTTCCTGTGAAGTTTGCATCCTCCCAGCAAGGCACCCCAGATAACAGCATTTGGTTCATAGCTCATATTTTTTATCAACTCCAGTGCTTCTTCGAGTAAGCCAGCTTTAGCCAATAAATCAACCATGCAACCATAGTGTTCAATTTCAGGAGGGATGGAATAATCACATATCATACTCTCAAACTTTCTACGGCCTTCTTCAACAAGTCCTGCGTGAGTGCAGGCTCTCAAAACACTAATAAACGTAACACCATTTGGCTTAATCTTCTCCCTTTCCATCTTTACAAACATTGCCAAGGCTGCTTCTGCGTACCCATGAACTGCAAGGCCATCAATCACTGCATTCCAACAGAAGAGGTTCTTCTGTTGCAACTTGTAGAACAGCAGAACGGACCTGTCCAGACTCCCGCACTTGGCATACATATCAATCAATGCAGACCCTATGTATACATCAAGCTTAAACGCATTAGAAATTACATAATAATGTATTTCTTTCCCAAGGTCAAGGGCCCCAAGATGAGCACATGCTGAAATCACAGTTGCCATGGTCACTGCATCAGCGGTAATTCCCATCTTCGTCATCTCATTAAAAGTTTGCAATGATTCCTTAAATTTTTCATTCTCAGTGTAACACCTGATCATGGTTGTCCATGAAATAACATCTTTATCAGGCATTTGATAAAACAACTCTTCAGCCAATTCCACGTTTCTTAGTCTTGCATAGCCATGAATCAAAGTATTCCAAGTAGCTATGTTCCTTTCAGGCATCACATCGAACATCCTCCTTGCAGAACTCAAATCCCCATTCCGCACAAAACCAGAAATCAATGTAGTGCAGGCAAACGCATCTCTTTCAGGCATTTCATCGAATACCATCTTTGAATCTTCCATCCTGCCAATGTTTGAATAAAAATCTACAAGAGAAGTCTGAATAAACAAATGGGCTGGAAACCCAGTTCTCCAAATGTGACAATGGACAGCTTCTCCAAACCTCGATTCAGATAGCAAGCTACAGCCTTTCACCAACGACGAAAACGTATAACTACTGGGCAAAACTTCCGCTCTTAACATGTCAACGTAAATTTCAATTGCTTGGATTGGCTTATCGAACGCAACAAAACCCCTAATCATTGCATTATAGACAAATACATTGGGATTCTCCATCTGGGAATAGGCTAAAAGAGAGTAATCTACACGACTAAAGGAGATACAAGCCGTAATAAATTGATTCACGAAGAAGCAATCTTGATTTGAACTGGTCTTGACCATGGTGGCATATACACATTCTAGCTCTTTTAAACTGGAACAACGTTTCAATTGGCTGGCTACATTATGAATCTGAGAGGCAGCTACACGAGACTGTCGAAGATGAGGCTTTCGAGTTGAGAAAATATTAAAGTTTGGTCCAGCTCTCATGTACTCTCTCAGACTCGCTATAAAACATAAACAGGTTGCTTCTCCACTTATGCTATTTTCAGATTAAGAAGAAGAAGCCAAACAGACAAAGAAGCTTGTTGTTATATCCAAGCTTGTTCTGTCACGGCCAAAGGTAGTGCCCGATACCCGACTTCGGTGCTTGAACAAGCAACTACTCGTTGCCTTTCGGATTTATCATGACAAGAAGAAGAGTTCTTACCATACTGAACCTAAAGTTTTATATGAGAAATGTAAAATTCTAATAAAAATGAATTTTTAAAAAATATATAAAATTTTGAAATGAATAAACTCAAATTAAGATTTTTTTAAATAAAGAGAACTAAAAGATGTTACGTGAAAAATGTTACATTCATTTAATTGACATAATTGCTAATAAAAAAGGTTTTAAAAAATATATTACCTGTATATAAAATTTTGAAATGAATAAGTTCAAATTAATTTTTTATAAAAAAAGTCAACTAAAAGCTGTTACATGAGAAATGTCACATTTATGTAGTTAACACAATTGCTTTTAATTAGTCATACTTAAATATGAGTTGCTTAATATGAAGAGCATATAAACAAGATTGAATATGTTTAGAATATAAAAGATAATTAACGGAATCTTTAAATTCATAAAACATTCTTAGTTTTAAAATAAATATCAATCCATATAAAAGATCAAAAACATATGTATTTTAGGCTTTGATATTAGTTTGGACTTTAAATGTTTTTGTTTATGGTTGTACAATTTAAGCATACATATGATGAATGTTATATATATTATGGAAATCATTTTATTATCAAAATAAAAGAATATCATCATGTTAATATTATGCAATTTTTTAAATGATACAATTTACAAAAATTCTAAATAAAATTATCAATTATAGTAAGTGAATGGAGAGTAAAGGTTGAAGTTGACTAAATAGGAAGAGACAACAATTTAGAACTTGAATAAATATACACGTAAATAATCATATCTTCAATTATCAAAAACCAAATCAATCAATGAAAAAAAAATCAAGAAACAAAGATTAAAGATAACAAACTTGCAATAGAGAAAAGGGGATAGCTAATTATTATAATTAGAGTCGTCAATAGTTTGCACTACTTTGTCTATATATAGAAAATTATTGTTTAAACTATGCCTGATAATGTAATAATTGTATAAATGAATATTAAACACATTTTATCCATTAATTAAACAGGTCTTTATCATTGAATTTTTTTTGAAAAAAATTTAGTTAAATGATTGGTCTCCATCGTACTAGTACTTGTATTAATATTAGAAGACAATATACAATAAGATAATATCATAAAGAATAAAAACAAAATTGATATATTATAAGGAATATAATTTACCCTTAATATTTTCATCATCTAACTAACTTCAGGCATATATTAGACTTCTATATTACTAGGATGAAGTCGAGCATGATGAAGATTAATTATTTGATTGTTAGTACTAAAAACAGACTCTAAAGCGCCAATAAAAGATGTAATTGCTAAAAGATCTTGTGTAATTACTAGAATAATCGGAAAATCACTTCTATAGTTTTTCTACCATAGCAATACATCAAACTCTACACCATCAACTTTGGTTATACAATCTGCCATCAAAAATTTGTCCAACTCTATCATACTTTAAAAAGTCATAACCCATTTTTCTTTTATGAATTTTATAAAATGAGGGTTTGACACTACTCTTAAAAGAAGTTTAACCTAAACTTAGAGTTGAACTACTATGATCATGATTTATTTTCCAATCTTTGTTGATAATTATTAAACAAATCATTCCAAAATTATTTAATAATATCAACATGCTCTTGAGCCCAATCACTATACAACATGTCATATTAAAAATTAAATCCCTCTATCTTGTATCTCAAGTCCAACACAGAAATGACTGCCATAATATGTCATACTATATACCAACAATAACTGAGTTTCTCCTTCATCTGCTCTGCCATAATCTAGATCACCATATTGGAATCAAATATCCAATTAGATGAGGTCTTTTTTTCTTATCTTGTACATATTGCTAAAGCAACTATATAAAGTTGGTTATTTTATTTATGAGAGCAACTTAATAGTAATAGAAAACATCTCTAAATTTACACAAAATATTTTAACCAACTCTTATTGCTCTTCTATAGGAAGGCAAGTATAATGAGAATCTCTTTGCCTCAGCTTGGTAAACACCTCAATATTCTAGGTTACTAACTCCAACATCTTAAAGGTTAAATTCCATTTGTTAAGACATACATTACCAACTTTCTCCTACACAGAATGCATAATTATCGTGTAGTTTCTTCAAAATTTTCATCTCTTTTCGATGTTGTACAATTTCTTCAATATTTTTGTCTCTTTTGGGTGTTGCACTTCAATACTACACTATCTCGAATCAACTCTACCACTTCCTTTATCACCTTCAACTTATCCTTCACAGTCAAAATAATAATATGCACAAAAGTACGCACATGGAATAACCTCCTACCAATTATCAAGCTCCTAACTTGGAACTTATTCTTCAACTTTTCAATCGTCACATCATTTGTGCTATAATTGTCAATTGTTGTGGTGGACAATTTGGAGCTAATATTCTAATCCATTAAACAGCCAATTAACACAGTTGTTAACCTTTCACTTATATGTGATGCCGACACATAAATAAACTTATCATTTACGAATATAAACAAAAATCAATCATAACATAATAAACAAATAAATGATGACAATGTTAAATAATATAATTTGCCTCAATAATTAACTACGTAGAGTTTAGTCATTGTCAATATAGTGTGCCGCCACGTAACATAACTTATCTTTTGGTTATCAGCTATCCATATGTCTGATGCAACCAATCCTTTAATACTCGATAAAATTTTTTATATTTGTTTCTTTTAATCTTCATATATCTTGAAATTTTCTTTCTTCAAAGTATTTTGAGTTGGGATCTGGAAGGTCAAATAGAGTGAGGTGAGAAAAATACTAAATATATTGCCATCAACTATGGAGAGTAAATGTTCACTAACTTGCAAAAACTTTGATATGTTGATGTTATATGTTGTAACAATTATTTCATTCTTGCCTTTTATTAGGTTAGAGGTTTAAAAATGTTTATCCTCTTGATACGAGCTTCTTTTTATTACATAATTCCATATGTCTCTTTAAATGAGAGGTTTCACCATTTGATCTCCCAACCAATATCTTGTGACAATATTTTTGTTCGACCTTCTCTATTCCTTCCATTGATCTAGTTTTATTAAAGTGAATCCAAACTTCACTTCTTATCAAACCTACTCCTTCAACATGACTTGTTTCTTCACTTGGTATTGGATTAGAAGTCTCTAGTAGTTTACTCTTTAGTATTGGATTATAACTCTCCACCCAAGGAGTATTCTTATCCATTTGAAACAATCAATATATATGATTATATAAGTTATTAATGTACATTTACAAGTATATGTACCCTTTTGATAAAAAATTATCAATAAAAACCCTCGGGCCCAGGTGAGTTGGTAAGGGGCTCTCTTGGCTTAAGTGAGGTCGCGGGTTCAAACTCCCCTCATTTATGCAGTCGTTTAAAACTTGGGGTCAGAGCTTTACCTCCCGCAAGGAACCTACGCTGCTCGAGCGAAGATTAGTCTAAATGTGGATGGCTTAAAGGTGCCTTCCCATAGTTGGGACCCGCCTAAGACACTTCGTAGGCAACCAAAAAAAAAATCAATTAAAAAGATGATGATGATGTTGATGACAACGACAAGACGACGATGACGATGACAATGAAAGAATAATCAAAACTATTACATGCAATTAATCATAGATCTTGTATGATCTCTAACTGAATTATGAACAAATCCTCATTTTTCTATTTCTACCAACTTTAGCTAGTGAGAGTAGTTTATTTGTAGCTATCCCCTATATTCCCTTCCTATAAAATGTCTAAGTACACATAGCATTACCACTAAGTTTACTAACCTCTACTTTCGGTCTTTAGTGCAAAGAATAGCAAATAGAATCATGAAATGTATTAGAGACGTTATTATCAATTGTAACACATACTCAACTAAAAATCTAAAGAATACTTTGCACTATTAGTCTTTTTTTGCAATCTATGACATTTAGAATTAAATCATCTTCTAAATTATGTAATAAAATTTGCTCACTCCCCATCACTTCTCATTTAACATAATTAGTTGATGAGGTGATTCATTCTTACCTCCTTCCTACCCACTTTGGAATAGAAGCAATTTACAAATTAGAGCTATGATTTTTATATTATAAACTTTG
Source organism: Erythroxylum suave (assembly GCA_027563595.1). Lineage (NCBI taxonomy): Eukaryota > Viridiplantae > Streptophyta > Magnoliopsida > Malpighiales > Erythroxylaceae > Erythroxylum > Erythroxylum suave. The sequence goes on from JAOSBN010000009.1 coordinate 642,782, forward strand.
CAATTCATATTATATAAACGCAGACTTTGGGTGTTATATGGAAATGGATAGGAAGTAATCACATAAAGTCTTATTAATTAACTTAAAATTTTTTTAAATAAATGAAGTTTAAGTAATCATAATGTAATAATTTGTAGAACTTGATTACCATTTTTTGCTACAATTCTTTGCTGGATATTGTTACTGGTTCACCATGCATTGCTTTAACAACAAGTACATATCACATTATCTTCATTACCGAGGTAGGAATCTAATAACCAAATAATAATTAGGAAATGGCCTTTAGCTTTTGGTTGTTCCATTTTAAAGACATCTTATACCATGAACAGAGTCACTACAACTACCTTAAGGACCACAACTTCAGCAACCCCATAAATGATATGTTCTACTTCCATTAATGAATTTTCACTACTTATCCTCATACTTGTGTAAGGAAAAAGAGAGTGAATCACATAAACATAAAAGGAAGAAAGCTTTTGATAGCTTATATTAAAAGCTGATATTTTGACTAAGATGATTACTAAAAATTTGGAGGAAAAAATGTTGATTTTTTAGGACAAAGCTCTCCCTTTATATAAAAACGTGAATCATTGTTATCCTTAGTAATAAAATTTTGATGTATTTGCTATAGTTGAAGGTAGAAAAAGATAACAAAAAATAATAAGAGGTAAAAGCAGAATTTTTAGGCAACATCCACTGAACTGAACTTAATCCCATATATAAATCACCTAACTTTTTATGAATAATCTAAGCTAAAGTTATCTAAGTTTCCAAATTCCAACCATAATACATATAGTTCCCTATTTCTTTCTATATGAATTAAAGTAAGAAGGATAACTTAGAATACATGGACAAAATTTCCCTTTTAAGAAAAAAAATTCACCCACCTAAGAAGCAACACAACCAACACAATGATTAAGGGCAGAAAGGATGAAGACAAACAAAATTTCATTCAAGATTCAATTTAAATATAAAGCTAGAGGAAATATAGACTAGAACATACATAGAAAAATACATAAAGGAAGAAAAAGAAGACTTACTTCCACTCATATGACTATTGCAACTTGTATCCACATACCAGACATCATGTTTAAGTTTTTGCCCATATTGAACAACCATCAATAGTGTTTCTACCTTTGTTTTTTAGCAAGGTTTGCACTTTCTCCCTTTTCTTTATCATTAGGTAGCCTTGCGTAGCATTCAGAAACATATTGACTAAATTTATGACATCTAAAGCACTCCACCTTAGACTTATCAAGATCCCTTCCTCTACATTTGCCTTGGGATTGGTCACTACTGCCTCTCGAATTCCTACTGGAACCTCTGCTACCAAGATCTTCTCTTCCTCTACCTTTACCCCTACCCCTTCCTCCAGAGTTGTAGGAACGAGTATTAGTAGAAGTCTTCAATGCTTGCTCCTCTATTGTTGAATTTTGGTTCATCTTCTGCTCATGCACCAAAAGGGAACTTTGCAGCTCCTCAAGAGAGAGTGTATCAATGTCTTTCGACTCTTCAATTGAGCAGACCACATAGGCTAGGCTAGGCCAGGCTGGGATTCCGAGCCCGATCCTGATCCTAATCTGAAAGTATGGGCAGAGCTACAGAGGGACAAGCCCTCGCGCCAGCCCCGGCTTGTCTCTGGCTGAACCCCTGGTGGTTGTCGGTGATTTGAAGAGCTTGCAGGTGGCCGGCAATGGTGGAAACATGATGAGCAGCGGCGTTGAAGGAAGAGGGACGCAGCAGGAAGAAGAAAAGGAAAATGAAGTTGGGTTTAGGGTTAAGTGAAACACACCATTTCACTTAATGAAACGTGCGTTTTGAGTTGTGTTATATATTTTTTTTTAAATAAAGAACGAATGAATTTAGACGAAAGAAAGCAGAGTAGCAGTCAACAGAAACACAAAGAGCTTCAGCCTTCAGCTCGCCGCCACCCCAACCCTACTCAGCTACCAACCGCCAGCCCGCCACCATCTCCTTGCTGCCGACGCCATCAACCTGCCACCGCTATCCTTCACTTCTTCTGCTTCCTTGAGGTTAGGGTTATTTCCTTTGTTAATTTTTTTAAAAATTATTTTTGGTTTAGGTTAATGCAATTATTTTAATTAAATGTTAATGTAATTATTTTGGGTTAATTTTTAATGCAATTAGATGTTAGGTTAGGGTTTAATTGAATTGTGAATTGAATTTAGATGTTAAGTTAAGGTTTAATTGAATTGAGAATTTGAATTTATTTTTGAAATTGAATTGATTTGTGAGATTGAAATGATTTTTGATATTGAATTGGGAAATCGATTTAATTAGATGTTAGGTTAAGGTTTAATTGAGTTGGAAAATTGAATTTATTTATGAAATTGAATTGATTTATGAGTGAAATTATTTGTGATATTGAATTGAGAAATTAATTTGATTTGTGAGATTGAATTGATACGTGAAATTGATTCGAATTGTGAAATTGAATTGACTTGTGATAGGAATGGAAAAGTATTTTCCCAAAAAACAAACGTCTAGTGTTGAATTAACAAGTACCCCAAATAATCGCCCTAATCCAACTTCGATTCCGAGTCCGATTGTGAACCAAGAAAGAGTTAATGTTGATAATATAGAGTTGAGTTCGGACGACATAGTTAGTGATCCGGGACTGCGGAAACCCATTGACAGTTATGATGTCAATGATAGAGATTGCATTTGAAGAGAATACATCTCTACGGGTCCTTGCCAACCTAAAGGCCATACTTTTCCAAAAAGAACATTTGGAAAAGAGAATAGGAGTTTTCAAGCTAGATGGTTTGAGAAGCATGCATGGTTGGAGTACAGTGTAGTAAAAGATGCAGCATTTTGTTTTTATTGTTATCTTTTTAAACCCTTTAATGCCAACTGTCATGGAGATGATGTGTTTGTGAGTACAGGCTGCAAAAATTGGAAGAAAGCACTTGCAATTTTTAGTAAACATGAAGGTACAGTTAATAGCACACATGATCAAGCTAGAATACTGTTCCATGGGTTTAAAAATCAAAGGCAATGCGTTAAATACAATTTCAGGAAATATGATAAGGAAGACGAAGTCAATTATCACATTCGCTTGACTGTAGCTTTAGATGTGATTGGATTGCTTTTGAATCAGGGATTGGCTTATCGTGCACATGATGAATCATCGCAGTCTTTAAATAGGAGAAATTTTATAGAGATACTTAATTGGTATCGTTTGCGAAAACCAGAAGTTGCTGCGGTTACATTCAAAAATGCTCCTGGTAATAATCAGATGATTTCTCCCCAAGTTCAAAAAGATCTAACAAATTGTTATGCGGTTGAAACAATTAGGGCCATATTAAAAGACCTTAGAGATCGCAAATTCTCTCTTTTGGTTGATGACTCGATAAAGAAGCAAATGACCTTGGTTCTTAGATACATCAACAATGATGGAGAGATTACTGAAAAATTCTTAGCCTTGGTTCATCTCACTGATACTACTGCAAAATGTTTGAAGGAAGGGATAGATGCAGTATTTGTTAGTCATGGTTTGTGTTTGTCAAGATTGAGGGGTCAAGGCTATGATGGTGCATCAAATATGCGGGGTGAGTTCAATGGTTTGAAAACACTGATATTGAATGAAAATGCATCTGCCAGGTATGTCCATTGTTTCGCTCACCAGCTCCAGTTAGTTATTGTGACTGTTGCAAAAGATCATGGTGTTGTAAGTGATTTTTTCAACATTGTCACTATGATTGTGAACACATGTGGCACATGTTGTAAAAGGAAGGATAAATTGCGACAAATTGAGCATGAGAGGATTATCAAATGTCTAGAAAGTGAAGATATTCCAAATGGGAGAGGTTTAAATCAAGAAACTAGTTTATGTAGACCAGGTGACACTAGATGGGGATCACACTTTACTACTTTGCTTCGTCTAAAAAATATGTGGCTCTCGATAATTGAAGTGCTTGAACATGTGTATGAAGATGGTTCCAATCTGAATAGTAGAGGCATATCTAAAACATTGAGGATGAGGATTGAAAGCTATGACTTTGTTTTTATGATGCACTTGATGATAGAGTTGCTTAGGTTAACAAATGATTGTCAACTGTTCTACAACAAAGGGATCAAAATATTGTGCAAGCTATGTCTTTGATTGATACAACCAAAAAAACATTGCGCGATTTTAGGGAGAACGGGTGGAACCAATTTTTGGAACAAGTTAAAAGGTTTTGTGTGGTTAACTCCATTGACGTCATTAATATGGAAGATGTCATCAAATCTCGTATGCGTATGAAGAAGGATGGTCGTGTAACTCATTATCATCATTATAAGGTAGAGATTTATTATGAGGTAAGTCTAATGTCTACATTTCATTCAAATATTGGATTTGACTGTGAGATTTATTGTATTTTATCTACTCCCCTTGATTGTTTTCTTAACATTGGTAGGTTCTTGATTTAATTATTCAAGAGTTGGAGCATCAGTTTTCAGAAGCAAATACAGAATTGCTTACTTGCATGAATTGTCTTAGTCCAAAGCACGCCTTCGCTAATTTCAATGTTGATAAATTGGTCCGTCTCTCAGAACTTTACCCGGATGACTTCTCTTGGAGTGAACGACTGACTCTTCCCTATCAACTTAGAACTTATATTAATGATATAATTGACAAGGCCGAGTTCTCCAATATTGAAGATCTTGGAAATCTAGCAAAGATTTTGGTTGCTTCTGGAAGAGATAAAGCTTTTCCGCTAGTGTATTGTTTAATTAAATTAACATTGATCCTTCCAGTTGCGACAACATCTGTCGAAAGAGTGATTTCTGCAATGAAACTTATAAAAAATGATTTGCAAAATTGGATGGGAGACGAATGGATAAATACATAGTAGTAATATAAAATGAGAGAGAAATCTTCAAAAAAATTGATAATGAGACTATTTTACAGCGGTTTCAAGTCATAGCGACTCATCGAAAACAATTACCATCCATTAGCTCTAATGTCTCTAAAAATGTGTAAAGACATTGTAATTTGAATATTTTAGTTAACTTTATTTATGAATATGCTTTGTGAAATTGTCTTCGCCGCCAGTCCATCGCTGTCCAATTAGCCCCAGCTCCAGGATATTCCTGGCTCCGCCACTGTCTGAAACCTAAATTTTGAAAAAAAAGAGTACATGCCTGACTTGAAGCTCGATCAAATTGGGTCAGTCTCATTAACTTCGGGTCGAGCCCAAGTTTAGATGCCAACCCTAATGAAAAGAGGAATAATCATCACCTAAACTATATAGGTTGAAGTTAACGAGATCATCCTTAGACATTAGGTTTAATGCAGAAGCGAGGATGT
>JAOSBN010000009.1:653719-688465 GCA_027563595.1 Erythroxylum suave
GAGATTTTTGTAGTGCAATACTGAGAGAGCTATTATTACTGTAACAAAAGCTCACACTATCTTTCTAGTAAGAGAGAGAAAAGGCTGAGAGCCTGAAGAGGCTACGTTAGCAGGAAGGATACTTTGTGAAAGAGACTTGAAGAGGCTCTAAAAGGAAAGAAAGAATACTTGTAATTGTTTGAAGTATTGTGGAATACTCAGACGAACTCTGAGGACTGGACGTAGCCCATGGTTTGGGGTGAACCAGTATAAAATCACAGCGTCTACACTCTAACCTTTTACTTCAGTTTATTTCTGTTGTTAAACATTTTTATAGAAGTAATTTGCGATTTGATTTCGTAACAGTTTTCGTATAAATTTTGTAATACTCTTTTAACAAGTTCAAGAAGTTCTTATTATTCTTAACTTGTATTCACGAAAAGGATACACCATTCAACCCCCCTTTCTTATGTATCTAGTTTATCATATACAAGTTCTTTATTAACGTGTGATTTATTTCAAGTACCATGCTCTAAAGCCTATTTTAATAGAGCCCTTCTGATTCCAAAGATTTTAGGATGGATTATATGATTCCATTAAAGAGTATTCAGTGGCAGTAGTAGCTATTAGAGTAGAGAAGCAAGAGACAGCCAAGAGTGAAAGGGTACAAAGGAGGAATTTTTCTAAAGGTGGCTCATCTTTGGGTAAGAGAAGCTAATACTCACAGGGTGCATCCCCAGCGGAGTCAATCTACAGCCCAACCACCAAAGGAAGACATCATGGGTAGTTCACAACATCTAATATTGATAAAGGCTTTTTATCTAAACAAAGAGATGGACCACTAAAGTGTCTACATTGTATCAAGAGACATTAAGGCACATACAAGTGGTTGAGTGTGGCCTGTTTTAAATATGGGGGTATAAATTACCAGATGGATAATTATCCACAAGGCTTAGGATAGATTAGAGCATTTCAAGGGGGTAGATGGGCATCCAATACACTTATTGTATTTGAAAGGTTATCAAGAGGCAAAGGTGGACCATGCTAATTGAGGGCCACTCTGAGCATAGTATTTTAGTCTGTTGATCATACTGTGACATTAGCCAATCAAGCATAAATATATGCTATGAAGGCTCATAAGGAATAAGACACCCCAGAAGTTATAACCGATACCTTCTCTCTCTTTGATCTTGATATACATGCATCGATAAATCTCAGTTCTACTCATTCATGCATTTGTACTGGGGAAGTGTGTGATAGGATGTTATCAGTAGATCAACTAGCCTATGATATACATGTAACTAGTCCATTGGACTATAACATATATATGAATGGAGTGTATAAAGATTGCCTTATTATGATCTATAGGAAATAATTTGCTACTGATATGATAAAACTACCCTTCCATTGATTTAACTTGATCTTGGGCATGGATTGGTTGTCCAAACACCAAGCTAATAGTGGTGTATAATATTTGGTAGAGTTTTTTTGAATAAAGTGATTTTAGATATGCAAGAAAAAAAGACTTCTTAGAAAAGGTCATGAAGTGTACTTGGCTTTAGTACTTGAATTAAAAAGGGAGAAGGTGAACTTATAAGACATAATGGTAGTAAATTAGTTTCCTAACATGTTTCTAGAAGAATTAACAGGTTTGCCAGAGAGGAAGGTAGAATTATCTATTCAAATTTTATTTGGTACCACTCCTATTTCAAGGGCATCTTATAGAATGGCTCCTATAAAGTTAAAAGAATTGAAGAATCAATGAAAGGAGCTTTTGGACAAGGGATTTATCTAGCTAGTGTGTCATAATGGGAAGCACCATTCCTTTTTTTCAAAAAAAAGGATGACACCTTATGAATGTGTATAGACTATAAATAGTTGAATAAGGTGACTGTAAGGAATTAGTATCCATTACTCATAACAGAAGCTTTGTTTGATTGGTTGAAAGTTGCAGGAATGCTCTCCAAGATTGATTTGCGGTCAGGTTATCACCATTATCAGGTAAAAGATGTACATGTTCCAAAGACTGCATTCGGGACCCGATATGACTATTACGAGTTCCTGGTGATGCCTTTTGGGCTAACTAATGCAGTAGTTGCTTTCATGGATTTGTTAAATAGGGTATTTTGACCTTATTTGGATCAATTTTTAGTGATGATTATAGATGACATATTGGTCTATTCAAGAAATGAAGAGGAACATGGTCGGTATTTGAGAAATGTATTATAAAATTTGAGGGAGAAGCAATTATTTTCCAAATTGAGCAAATGTGATTTTTGGCTAAGGAAAGTTTCTAGATCCTAGTATAGCAGAGGTGATTGTCAATTGGAATCTATCTCGAAAAGTGACAGAAGTTAGAAGTTTTCTTGTTTGGTTATTATCGGTGCTTTATCAAAGGGTTCTCAATAATTGCTTCTCCAATCACAAAGTTACTTCGGAAAGGTACAAAGTTTGAATGGAATGATAGAAGCTAAACTAGTTTTGAGCAATTAACAAAGATGCTCACTAAAGCTCCAATGTTGACACATCCAATTCAAAGCAAAGAGTATGTTGTATATGGTGATGCTTCTAGGAATGGTCTAGGTTGTGTACTGATGCAAGATGGGAAAGTAGTAGCTTATGCCTTGACACAGTTAAAGCAACATAAATAGAACCACCCTATACATGATTTAGAATTGGCAGTAGTAGTATTTGCTTTGAAAATTTGGCAACACTACTTATGTGCAAAAAGATGTAAAGTATACACAGATCACAAGAGTTTGAAGTACTTTCTCATATAGAAGAAGATAAATTTGAGGCAACAAGATTGGCTAGAATTGCTTAAAGACTATAATTGCATATTTGACTACCACTTAGGAAAAGCTAATCTGTTAGTAGATGCTTTGAGTAGGAAGTCTATTACAGTTCTGTCATTACAACATAGTAGATGGAGATTTGCACCAGGTAGAGCTTTGATAGCTTAGTTACAAGCAATTTCTAACTTAAGACAGATGATGGTACATGCAAAAAAAGATTATGCCAAGTTGTAACAAATTTTATGAGCTGTGCAGGAAGGGAAACAAATTGATTTTGTAGTGAAAGGTGATGGAAGATTGTACTTTAAGAGTAGATTATGTGTGATGGTAGTAAAGGACTTAAAGAAGAAGTTATTACATGAAGCTCATAATACTATGTTCACCATGCATCTTAGATGTAACAAGATGTACCAGGACTCGAAACAACATTACTGGTGGCTAGGAATGAAGTGTGATATAGTGCACCCTATGTCCAAATGCTTGACTTGTCAACAAGTGAAAACTAAACATCAAGTTCCATCTAGCTTATTGAATCCAATTACAATTCCATAGTGGAAATGGGATAATATCACTATGGACTTTGTAATAGGTCTACCCCTCATACAAAGAAAGCATGATGCAGTATGGGTCATAGTGGATAGGCTCACCAAATGAGCTCAATTTATACCAATCGCAATTTCATTATTCTATGTATTGGTTAGTTAAGTTATATATGAATAAGATTTTTGGGCTACATAGAATGCCATTGTCAATTATTTCTGATCGAGATCCATGATTTCCATCAAGTTTTTGAAAAAGTCTACAAGCAGCCTTGAGTACTCGGCTCAGCTTTAACATAGCTTTTCACCCATAAACGGATGAGGAACTTGAGAGAGCTATAAAAGTGCTAGAAGACATGCTTAGATCATGTGTTATGGAATTTCTAGGCAATTGGAATAGATACATTCCTTTGATGGAATTTGTCTACAACAATAGTTATCAGTCAATTATAGGCATAACACCATATGAAGTATTATAAGGCAGAAAATTAAAGCCAATTTTTTGGACAGAAATTACTAAGAACAAGATGATTAGATTTGACATAGTCAAAGAAACAGAAGACAAGGTGAGGGTCATTCGACAAAGATTGAAGGCTGCAAGTGATAGACAAAATTCATATGATGATTTGAAGAGGAATATATTGAATATACTGTAGGTGATAAAGTTTTATAGAAAGTTTTGCCCTAGAGAAAGGTGTTAAGTTTCGAGAAAAGGGAAAACTTAGTCCTAGATTTATAGGTTTGTATGAAATCTTTAAAATGATCAGAATAGTGGCATATAGGTTTGCTCTTCCTATAGAACTATCCAAGTTGCACGATGTATTACATGTCTCAATGCTACAGAGATATCGATTGGATAATTCATATGCGTTACTGGTACAAGAGGTAAAGATCCAACCAAACTTCTCATATGATGAAGAGCTCAAGGAAATCTTAGCTAAAGAAGTGAGATAGTTAAGGAATAAGCAAATTCCTTTTATAAAGGTGCTCTAGCAACATTATGGCATTGAAGAGGGAACTTGGGAACCCGAATCGATGAAGAGAACTTAATACACGCTACTATTCAAAACATGTATGAATTTTGAGGACGAAATTCTTTTTGAGGGGGAGAGAAATGTAAGGCCCAACATATACGCTAGAAGTATTATAGCATGTCTAGGGTATATCAAGAAGTGAACATAACCAATTAAGAGCATCTAAGCATAGTAAAAGACATAAGGGTACTTAATGTAAAAGACATGGGTAAATGGGTAATTTGTTCATTGTAGCATGGACATACATACTTAGAAGTGAAATATGGATGAAAATGAAATTAATTGATGAGATTATATGCTAATGTGGGAATTAAAGTAAGAAGAAGGACTAATGTGTAATTTTCCTAGAGTCAACACATGAACCGGTTGGATTAAACCATATGTGAACAATAAAAATAAAGCATGTGTGTCTAATAGGAACTAAACATGTGTGTAAGTCTTGAAAATGCATAAAATGGGCACATAGAGAGGAGGGAGGGACGACATTTTAGGTCTTGAATTCCATATTTTTCCTCTTTCATTTTCTCTCACCTCATCTTCATCATCCCATGATCTTGTATGAAAGGAATCAAACTAATCTTAAGCGGAAATCAAGGTAAAAGTTAGTGGTTTTCTCATCATCTTTATCTTTTCTTGCTTTGCTTATAAAGAGTTGGAATTATAAGATTGAAATTGGGATTGAGATGAGTATTTGTGGTGTTCTAGTTGGTGAATCAAGCAAAGCCAAAGAGGAAAGGAAAGAAAGACAATAGTAGAATTACTTGGCAAATTTTAAGATTAGGACTACACTTAGTTTAACTTCTCTTTATATGTATGTTTGAATGGATGCAAAGATTCATTTGGATATAGAATGGTCGTTGGGATGGTGTGCTAGTGTTGTTTTGGTGTTACCTTGCATGGAATTTGTAGAACATGACAAGAGCATATTGTGTAGTGGAATTCTATCTTAAGTTTGTTTGTACCAATCACAGTGTTTAGGTCATAACTCAGCCTAAAGACCTCTAAATATGTTGATTTCAGTTGCATATGAAACCTAAGACATAGGAATAAAAATTTATAGAAGAGACTTAACTTAATTATATCTTTATGACATTAGAAATTGAAATCAATTTTGGTGACCTAATATTGTCCCTATTTTGGAGCATTTTGTGATGTTAATCTATTTCTCATGATTTAAAAGTTTAAATGGATTTAATTTTAGTGCTTTTGAAACTATAGACATATTGAAACATTTTTCTAGAGGACCTTAAAACCTAAATTCAAACTTTTTCTATATGCATATTATGGAACAAGGAGAGGTATGAATGGTGAATCATGACACAGCATCATGATCTTTTGTCATGAGCATGATATGGGTATTATGATCGTGACCTAGTAGAAAACTCTTCTATCATGACATGACACTTCAAACATGATTATGACCCTAGACAAGGGTCTTCTGTCATAATCATGACCTTGTTTTCATTTCTGATTTTTTTACCATGTCTTATCTGAACTTTTTTGAATGTGTATGAAACTTTCTAAACACCTAGAAATAAATGAAATAGGACTTACCACATATGAATTAGGTGATTAAACATTGGAATTTTAAGAGTGAGTGTAATGCATACTAAAGACAATTTACATGTACAAAGAAGATTTGTACACTTATTTATTGCTCATATATGTGTAGTATGCCTACTTTATTGTCTTAATGGTGGATAAATAGGCATACTTTTAAGGTTACAGTGTAGCTGCTATAGTTTGACGCTAATTGTGTCTTCATAGTTCATTGCCTTCGGGTATCAACAGTTTGATAATATCTCCAGATATCCACAACTCCTATTATCTACAACTATAAGAATGTGCAGGCCTAATGGTTATAAATAACAAATACAACATGATAGTATAAATAATTGGTATTAATGATTATTTGCATTTGTATTGACAATTTGTATCAATGAATGTCGAGTATCAATGTTTTGCTTGTGAATGAGAATTTATGATATATGAATAACATATCGAAGCATATTTGCATTATATACTTTGATCAAGTCTTCCATCTCTATTTATATAATGTGATGTTTATAAATGTGTGTCCTTTACAGATCATTGCTATGCGTGGTCATCCAAACTAAGTGTTTCCTTACTAAGCTTTCAAGCTTAGCACGGGTGTTAATCTATGTAGGTCTATGTATTAGGAATGAGGTAAAGTGGACATCTGCAAGGACCAAGGCTAACAACTAGGAGTAAAAGTACATTTGGAATGTATGTGTTTTTTTTTCTAAAGATGATTGTACGTGTAATGAGGGAAATTGTAACGGTTTATTTTAGATTATCATGTAAATGTAAAGATGTAATACCACTTTTTAATGATAATTTTAAGTAATATGAAACTTTGTAATATTTATATCTATAGCATTGAATAAAAAAAGTGTAATGACAATCTCTAGAAATTTATACCATGACTATTTGTACAAGAATTTGATTGCCATGTATATGGGTGGTTGTAGGCTCTATATATAGGGTGTTACATCAATTATTTTCATTTCAAAAGCTAATCAAACACTCTCTATGGGATCAACCTAGACTTACCACTAGCTATAGTTTTAGGTCTAGTTATTTTGTGTAGCACTAAGACGTGCTACAAATTTTTGTGCCACTGTCAAGGAGTGTGGTATTTTAGTTTTTGTTCTTGATTTTAATTGGTGCTTTGTATAAATTTTTATCCTTTATTTTAAATTTATTTCTTGATCTTTTAACATCTGTTTGTATTTGTAAAGAAAAATATATGAAAGGAAGTAGATTTTCTTATAACTCATATTCTCAATCCTATAACTTAGATTTTTTTATAAATCATATTCTTAATCCTATAACCAAGTTTAGAGTGATCATATGAACTTTAGTTATGGATGGGATAACCAGTAAAATTACTTCCTTGATAGTTTGCAAGATACATAACAATTCTCGCTTAGACCAGAAGCTTCTTATTACATCTCAGGTACAACCCTAAAAGAACTAGTTAATGATTTTGTTACTAATACTTTGCAAAATCAGTAAGGTATACAACAATTCTGGCAGGAATGATTTAATTTCAGCAAGATATACTACAATTCCAATAAGATACAAAGTCTAGAATCCAGAACTTGACAAACCTAGAACTTGGCAAGCTAGGTTTGTAAGATGACAAAAGCTCTCGACCACCTAGCATCACAAAGCAAAGAGCCACACCCATCTAAACCCAAGGTGTACACAAGGAATGTTGGTTCAAATACTTACAAAGTGAAAAGGAGCTGGAGAATCTTAAGAGGACTACCTAAGGAATTGCTTGTGAAGATGAAGTGGAGAAGGAGCTCGAAGTAGAAAAGGATACATCATTCAGCTCAAAGGTGAGTACTGAGCCCATAATTATTGTTAAGATTGGCCATTCACCTTGACCTAGCAGAATGGAGAAATTAAATTAGGAAGAACAAGGTGAAGAAATATTCAAGATATTTCCAGATTACACAGGTTCAATAGAGATTGAAAATTTACTGATAAGGAAGTCATTGTCTGTGAATGATTATCAACTGAGGCCCTACACTGAAGAACCTAAAGTCGAGGAAGAACATGTGACACCCAAAGATCATAATTTTGTCCCATGATGAGCAAAACAAGGAGTCGAGCTAGCAACACTAAACAAAGGCACTACTTGGGAAGCAATCCAAAGGAAGTTCATTTACTTTCATTTGCATTTTTCATTTGTTTCTTATATGCAAGTGTGTTTTTAATTTTGTTTGTTTGTTACATGTTTTTAAATTTTCAAAAAAACAATAGAAAGAGAATCAAACAAACAAACAATTTTTCTTTTTCTATTACTTATAGGACTATATATTCATGATTACAGAGTGAATTGACTAGAAGAATTCATGGTAACTTTATCATGTACTTTTACTCTTGTGATTGGTCAATATGCATTATCTTTAGAAGAGTAGTATGTAGTAGTAGACACAAGCTAGTGACATTTTGAACCTTTATAGACTTACACATCCATATCATTCTCATTGTTTTTCATTTATTTGTGACCTTTATGACATGTACATTCTGACTTTGCTTTGATTTTCTATTCAAGACCACATATTTATCACATGCACTAACATGAAAATGATATTGGCATTTTTTGCTTCATAAGCTACATTAGCCAAATAACCTATATATTGATATAATTTTTCCTTTATTAAGCCCCTTGAGCTTTAATTGCCTTTTCTTTTTGTGCTAACCATATTATATACTTTAAACTTAATCAAATCTTTTAACTAAGCCTTAAAGCTAGTAGAGCATTTTTTATTAAGGATGATTGTGGATGTACAATAGTATAAGTGTAGGGGTCTGCTTATTTATGGGATATTTATAATTATTAGGATGTTATTTTATGTCATATTAATAAAATTCCCATGTTGATGTAGCGTCTTTTAATTTTTATAAAAAGAAGAAAGAAAAGACAAAGAAAAGGAAAAAAAGAAAGGAAAAGGAAAATTGTTTAAATAAAAATATCAAGGAGGAAATGCAATTATTTTGAAAACTTATTCATGATTAGTTTCTCCTCCCAAGTTGTATTGAATAGGTGATTTGAGAATGTTGCATATAAGGTAGATGTTGTTTTGGAAGGCTTACTCCTTATAGTTTCAATGTATTGTTATCATCAATTTTTATGAGGGATCCCTTTTAAGTGATTTATGCTTCATACAGCTTGTGGTGTAAGAGCTTGAATTTGAGCAGTGAAACATAGTTTTTGTATTTATCATAGTTGATGTACACAATTGTGAGTAAGTGTTAGTTTCTACACTTGATGGTATGTTGAGTGTTTTCTTGCTTTATTAGCTTTGATGGCTTTTACACTAAATTACCCAAATACATCTCACCATTACCTTTTCCCATATTACGACCTAGAAAAGTCCTTTGATTCATGGTTATGCATGTGAATCTTAGTATTGGAGAAATGAAATGATATGCAAAGTTGCAAAATGTCTTGATTGTGAATAGTGTTTGAGTGTAATCTTATCTAAACACTTTTTTTCCCAAGCCCACCTCTAGATTGTTCAATTTCTAAAGGTGATCATTATTGATTGATCATGAGTAAAAGCATTGAATATTGAGTTCTTACCATGGTTTTTGAAATAACTATCTATTATTGGGAAGTATGGAAATTGAGTAAGTGTTTTAGGTTTGTGACTTTGATTTTGATGTTAACGTTCAAAATCTAAGGCTATGTTTGGTTGTGGTTTATTAATGGCATGGAATGGAACGTAATATTATTCCATCATTTGAAAGGAGGCTTTGTAAAGGAATAGGATGGAAGAAGAGCATTTCATATTACATCCCTTCCCATCCTAAATAGTAAAATCAAAAACCTCCGATTAGGGGGGGGGGGTAGGATGGAATATAAGATGATAAACAAATTTACACTATATTATATTGTAAACCCTTCATTCAAACAACATCTCACTATATTACATTATGAACCCTTCCATCCCTCCCAAATGACAATTTTCTAATATTACATCCATTTACTTTCTATTCAATAATAAATCGTTCCATTCCTTTTCGTTAAAAACCTTAAATCCAACTAAACATAGCATAACTGTGAGGGAAATTTATATGTTTAATTAATTATACATTTATTCTATAACACTTATTGATTATTGCTATGATATGCTTAAGACATTTACTTTAATTCATATTTAGTTTTAGGTACAATTAGAAAGCATAAGAGCTAAAGTGAGTTCAAAGCACATTCTTTGAGCCGTCTTTTTGAGATTCATGTTCCTTTTCTTTGTGGAGCAAGAAGGGGAAGGATTGGAGCAAAAGGAGATAAGGAATTGCATAAAATGAAGAGCATATGTTGAAAACATCAAGCATGAAGAGTGTAGAAAATTGATCACAACCATGACATAAAAGTCACGGGCGTGAGCATGTTAGTCTCGCCCATAACTTATTTTTCAAAGGCAACACTCACTCACACCCATGACAACATAGCTCATGTCCGTGACTTTGGCACTTGGCACCCGAAAACTTAATTTTCACTATAAATACAATCTTATGACAACAAAAAAATGTATGAAATGTTTATGAAACGTTTTGTAGAGTGAAGTCTTGGTTTTGTAAGGGAAGAAGGGGCAAACCTCTCATCCTTTGGAGACCCATAGAGGGATAAGCTTCCCAACACCAATTCGTAGGTGATATTGATGCCAAAGAATCTAATCATGCATTCTCTCTTTGTATTTGTTGTTCTTTTTGTCTTTAGGAATTGTTTAGGTTATCTTATTCTTATAGATTTGGGGTTTTCATAAATAAATGACCGTATTCTAATTATCATTATATTTTTTATTTATGAACCAATTGCTAAAATCTTAAGCACAATCTGTAAATGTTGTGTTTGGATATGTCTATAATCTTCAATATGATCAGTAATTGTTATGTTGAGATTCATTTATAGCAACTAATGACTTTGAATCATTAGGGATAAGCTCTAAGTGATCTACAATTTGCATGCTTTAAACTCCTTTTTGATGACATAGCTAACTTATTTACTCAAGTTTTTCATATAAGGAAAGGGGACTTATTGATAAATAAGATTAAGAAATATGGTTTATCCAATATAGAATGAAAGGAACTAAATATTATCCAAGTACTAATGGAAACTGAGATGGAAACCGAAAGGGCACTTTGGCAAGTTTAATTTATATACATTGCAAACCTTAGCTCACTAAATTTAGTTAGATTGTAGATCTATAATATTGACTAAATGATGCTTGCATATTAATAATTGAAGGAATTAGTTTAAATCTCCTCACATTTATACGGAACTATTGTTTTCCTCTATCAAATAGTAAAATCATATGGTTTAAAAATTGCTTGTTTCGTTCTTAAAAGGTAGCAAGCTAGAATTGTTCTCTTGGAGTTTAAAAGACTAATAAGATGGAATTGTTTGAACTAATGAGTTTCTAGTTGTTTAATGTTAGTAGCACTGCACTTTTTTATCGATTTTAAGATTTTCAATGAGATTTTTTAATTTGTAAAGAAAATAGAGTGAACTCAAAAAGGTTGAAGTAAAAAAGCGTACAAATGGCTGTTAGAGTTAGAGGATCCTACTTCTCTCTAGTTACCACTAGCTTCCTCTTAGATCTTCTTTTTGCCTTTTTCTCGTTAGCTCTTATTCCAATTGCTTTTAAGTTTCTCCCTTTAAACTATTTGTTTAATTTTGGCTATTATTCTCCTCACTTATACCCTTTTTTCTTCTCTTTTCATCCCCTTGCTCCACTAGTTTGGTTCCTATTTATTTCATTTCCATTTTTGTCTTTCTTTCATCCTCTATTGTTTTATTTTCAACCTGCTTCTATTTCCTTTCTTCCTATTTCTTTTAATATGATCCTCTTCCTTCTTTTGGCTTTAGTTTCAATTGAAGCTTTCTGTCCTCTATTTTTTTTCCTCATTATTTTACGGTGTGCTTTAACTCATCAAGTTTCATTTCCCTTTATCTCGTACCCTCTTCTTCTTCCAACTCCTTTAGACCTTGACATTTTATCTAAAAAGCTCTCTTAGTGTCGTGCTATTGGAGACACTATTACTTCAAATAAGTTACATTTCTATCATCTAACTCTTTTAGATAAATCCATCATATTTCCCCTCCTATGGATATTTTGAAAGTTGGAGCCTCCAAATAAGAATTAAAACGTATTGGTCTTTTCTTGGACAAGTGATCAAAATTTCCCCAATCAACTCCGAGGCTTAATTTTTCTAGAAAAAGCTACGTTTAAGATTTGATTTTTCTCAATGAGGAGAATCTATTTATTTTTAAGTTTAGATTAGAATTAAATGATCAAAGAATTCTTGAACTTGGATCTAAACATTTTAACAACATTCCTTTGCTCCTCAAAAATTGGAAATTAGGCACTCAAATGCAAAATTTGAAACACAAACAAGTACTATTATGTATTAATATCCATAATAAATCTTTAGAATATGATACCATAAAAGGACTGAGTCCCTTAGCAAGCTATTTGGAATAGTAATTTTTATAGATAAAGTCATAAATAGAATGAAGCGTGTGAATTATTAAAAAATTTGTGTAGTTATAGATATATAATACGAATTACTTAAGCTTGCTATTAAGGCTAGGAGAAGAGGATAAGCTAATTAAGGATTCTATCTCAGTTACATATCAATGTTGACCTAACCTAGCTCATCAAGGCAAGAAATGGATTCCTATTGATAAGAAGTATAGAGGAGTTTCCTACGAATTAATGAAATTTGAATTCCTAAGAGGGAATGATACTTACACTGACAACGAACTTAGCCCTCAACAAATCAATATGATAAAAAAGTATTGAAGTTTTGATAACTATTATGGAAAGTGATGTAGGACCCCTTCTAATGAATTATAGATTAATTCTAATATAGTTTTATCCAGTTTAGTAGAGCATAAGGTGCATAAGATAGTTGATTCTCTATTGCCACTTGTAAAACTAAGCCATGATCCCCCCTCCCCTTGCAATTAATGAACTTATCAATTACCCAAATAATGAACTAGCGAATAATTGGCAAAGTACTTGTATTTTAGGTGTTAAGTTCACACTTTCCAATTAGAGGAAATCAAATAGAAAATAAGGGAAATAACTCTAAAATCTCGCATCCTTGATGTCTGATCTCTTTTAGAATATTAAAGGCGTAATAACCTTAAAAGGTAGTAGCTAGTACTAGATCACTTGCCTGAAACCAATCTTTCTTAATTGCACTCTTGGAAACTAAACACAAGCAGGAGAACTGATAGGTGTGCATTACTCTATCTGATGGGTGTGCATTACTCTATGTTTTTCTAAGTAATTGGTATGTGTTTCTTGCATAATTGTTGATTATTGTTGTAGTTTAAGATTCATTTTGTATGATTTCATTTAGTTTGATTTTCATTATTGTTTTCTTATGTTTGGTGTTAATCTATGGTAGGAATTGACTATTTTTATGTAGGAATAAAGATGTAGCAATTGGAGATTAAACTAGAGATCAAAGAAGAGAAGAGAAGAGGAGCCATTCTGTGGCAAATTCCCACAATTGTGGGAATTACAAACCAAGACCTTATGTGGGGCTTCATTAAACTTAGGCTTTTTGGACTATATAAGGAGTCTTTTTGTTCAATTTTCTCTCACTTTGATCACTTCTATTCTTTGTAAAATGGTTTATTTTAATGTTGATGATTTTATGGAGATCATGTTAGGCTAATTTAGTTTTAGGTATTGCTTTAGAACTATTGTGTTAAACTCTTATTTTGTTAAATTGAATGAAAGTGTCTGATGATTATTGATTTTATTTCTATCTTGTGATATATCGAGAGAGTAAGTAAGATAAATTTGTGTAACATTGTACAACAAGAGTTGGCGACGTATAGACTTATAATCATCACATTAATTGACTAATTAGAAGAGAGATCTTGGCTAGGTTAATTGATCACCTATAAGATAGCTTAATACTTAGAGAAATTGGTAGAGCAATTGGATAGGTTGAGAGATCATTCAATTGATCCCGTTAAATTCGATTATGGAAAATTAATTGCACCTTTAGAGAGGGTGGTTAACACATTTGGAAATCTTAGATGAGACATAATTCGATTAATAAAATAAGAGGGAGACACAATAGGGAGAACATAATCTCTAGTCCTTAGATTCTTGAATTTTAACTTTTCTGCATTTGTGGTATTGTTCATTATTCGATATTAATCTTTTAATTTTGATTTAATTTTCCAGATTATTTTTATTAAAAACAATTTCATTTCTTAAACAAAGTTTGATCTGGATTAAGTGGTGTCTAGGCATCAATCCCTGTGGGATTGATATTCGCTTTTAACCTACAAGTTACAATTCATATACTTGTGGTTTTTTGGCATAAAACAAGTAGACTGGTTAAACACTCAATAAGTTCTGGGTGCCGTTGCTAGGGATTGATTGTTTAGCAACGTGTTTAATTTAGATTACTTTGATTTAAGGTTTTCTAATACTTCTCTTCATGTATTTGTAGGTGCATGAACACAAGAGCGCATAACGAACAAAAGAAAATTTCCTGGAATTAAAAGGCACAAAAGAGAATTAAGAAGGGTGAAGCATCTAAATTTTTCATAACAAGATATGGCGGAAGAAGGAGAACAAGGAGGACCGGAAAGAGCATTGATGGATTTCATAAGATCAAGATTTAGTCCTCAAGGAGTGGCGAGACCGGTGGTTCATGCAAATAATTTCAAAATAAAGTCGACACTCCTCAACATTTTGCAGAATAGTCTATAATTCTATGGGCTGTCCAATAAGGATCTGAATGCCCACATTGTAAATTTTCTAGAGATTTGTGACACTTTTTGATTTAACAGAATGTCTGATGATGCGGTGAAGCTAAGGTTATTTTCTTTCATGCTGAAAGATTGAGCAAAGGCGTGGTATAACTTGCTAAATGTGGGACAGATTACCACATGGAAGCAACTTGCTCAAGCATTCCGTGCTAAGTATTTTTTATTGATGAAGATGATGAGAATAATCAAGGAGATCATGAATTTCCAACAAAACGATGGAGAATCTCTTTATGAAGCTTGGGAGAGATTTAAAGAACTACAAAGAAGTTGTCCCTATCATAACCTTTCGAGGGAGTTCCTACTGCATACATTTTACAATGGAATGAATCCGAGTATAAGGGGAACAATCAATGCAATAGCCAAAGGTTTACAGATGATGAAGACTATGGAACTAGCTCATGAACTGTTAGAGGAGTTGGCAAGCAATAGCTACATATGGTCGAGCAAGAGGAGTAGATAAGGATGGAAGAAATAGAAACATATGATACCTATTGACTCAGTTATCGCCTTATAGGCTCAGCTTATGGCTCTTACAAAGAAGCTAAAAAACATTTAAGGAGCATCTACCTCTACAGTGAAGGCGATGCAAGTGCAATGTGAGCTGTGCAGGTAAAAAAATAATGACTTCGGAAGTGTTTTTTATTGGGAGCTAGTGGTCCCGAAAAAGTAAGTTACCTAGGCCAACCAAAGAAAGGTAATATCCTTTATTCTAACACATATAATCTGGGGTGGAAAAATCAACTGCACTTTTCTTAGAGTAATAACAATGTAGGTGGCCAATAAAGATCACAAAGACCATCGAGCTTTCAGCAAAGATCAGATTGGAGTGATGGAGAGTAAGTTGGAAAAGTTTATAGAGATGTTTGATTTCAAACTAGCAGCTTAAAAAAAATCAGAAAAGGATGTTTGCAAGCCAGGAGGAGAGTCAACAGAGAATGGAGGTAAAATTTGACCATATTGTGAAAAACCATGCCTCATTGATCTATAACTTGGAGGTTTAGGTAAGTCAACTTACTAATGCTGTGTTTTCTTGAAGTGTAGGTATCTTATAGAGTAATACTGAGGTCATTCTAAGGGAGCAACTTAAAGCTATTACATTTAGAAATGGCAAACAGATGGAAGAACCAAGTGTGAAAAAAGGACAGCCACGAAAAAGAGAAAAGTACGAAGACAGACAGAGAGTAAAACAACATTAGATGGACACACAGTTTTCCAAGTTATTGTAGAAACTAAAGAAGCTACAGATTAATTTGTCATTAGTGGAAGCTTTGGAATACATGTCAAATTATGCAAAGTTTTTAAAAGATATACTCACACACAAATGTACTTAGGAAGACAATTAGACGGTAACATTGATAGAAAATTGCAATTTCGTCACCTTGAGCCAAATGCCTTCAAAATTACAAGATCCAGAGAGTTTCACTATTCCATATGTTATTGGTGATTTTGAATTTTATAAATGCTTATGTGATTTAGGTGCAAGTATTAATCTGATGCCTTTGTCTATTTTCAGGAAACTAGGACTAGCAGAGAGCCAACATCCATGCTGATTCAACTTGTGGATCAATCCATAAAAAGACCATTTGGAGTTATGGAAGAAGTATTGGAAAAAGGTGCACAAATTTATAATTTCCGTCGATTTTGTTATGTTGGATTTTGAAGCTGATAAGAATTATCTGTTAATTTGGGTAGGCTGTTTATGAATTCCGATAGGACATTAGTTGATGTCCATGAAGGGAAACTTGTGTTGAGAATTGGTGATAAACATGTTAAGTTTAATATGACAAAATCTTTAAAGAAACTGATGGATAGAAATGTGTTTATGAAAATTGATGTTGTAGATGAGTGCATGAAAGAGATCAAAGAGGGAGTTGATGAACTGAATGAAGTACACAAAGTTGAAAGTGTGAAGGAAGATGATGTATGTGAGGAAGTTGAGTTAGAAAGATTAGACAGAACTAATACAGCTACACTACCTTCTACTGTTAAACCTCCACTTTACGGCTTAAACCTTTACCTTCCCATTTAAGATATACCTTTTTAAGGAAGAACTATACTTTACCAATAATTATATCTAATGAATAGATTGTGAGCAAGAAGAGAAAGTGGTGGAGATCATTAGGAAAAGAATGAGAGCTGTAGGGTGGAAAATTTTTGATGTTAGGGGAATTATCCCTAATCTTGTGATGCATAAGATTAACTTGTAAGAAGGATGTATAATAGTGAGAGAAAGACAGAGGTTGAGAAGAAGGAGGTGGTGAAACTTTTCGACGCAAGGATTATTTACCCTATTTTGGATAGCTAGTGGGTCAGTCTAGTACAGTCTATGCTAAAGAAGGGTGGTATGATAGTGATAAAAAATGAGAAAGGGGAAAAGATTTCCACTAGGATTGTCACAGGATGGCGAGTGTATGTTGTCTATAGGAAGTTAAATTTGGTCACCAAGAACGATCACTTTTTTTAACCTTTTGTGGATCAAATGATTGAAAGAGTGGCTAGTCATTCTTTTTATTGCTTTCTTTATGGATATTTAGTGTACAATAAAATATTTACATATTCAGAAGATCAAGAGAAGACCACTTTCACATGTTTGTATGGAACTTTTGCATACCAAATGATGCCTTTTGGTTTATGTAATGCACCTATCACATTTCAAAGGTGCATGATAGGCATATTCACAGACATGAATGAAAACTTTATGGAGGTAATTTATGGATGATTTTTTTTATTTTTGGAGATTCTTTTGATCATTGTTTGCTTAACTTAGAAAAAGTACTTCAAAGATGTTAGAAGTCCCATTTAGTTTTAAATTGGGAGAAATGTCATTTCATGGTCTAAGAGGGAATTGTATTAGGCCATAAGATTTCTCACAAGGGGATTGAATTGGATCGCGCTAAGATAGAAGTAATTAAGAAGTTTCCACCTCCCACCAACATTAAGGGTATCTGAGCTTTCCTTAGTCATGCAAGGTTCTACAGACTATTCATTAAAGATTTTTCCTTTATTGCTAGACCCCTGACTCATCTATTGGTTAAAAATGTGCCTTTTGCCTTTGATAATGATTATTTAGGTTTTTATAATAGGTTAAAGAAGGCACTCATAACAGCACCAATTCTGACGTCACCAAATTGGTCTCCTCTTTTTGAGATTATGTGTTATGCAAGTGACCATGCTGTAGGCTATGTACTTGGTCAGTAAAAGGAGAAGAAGTTGCATTCCATCTATTACGTAAGCAAGATGTTGACAGGAGCACTATTGAATTACACAACTAATGAGAAAGAATTGCTTGTGGTGGTATTTTCTTATGAAAAAATTTGTTCCCATTTGTTAGGCTCACAAGTTATTGTGTTTACAGAACATGCAGCATTATGTTAACCTTTCAACAAGAAGGATTCCAAGGCTAGGCTCATTTGATGGGTACTCCTACTCCAAGAGTTCAACATTGAAATCAAAAACAAAAAGGGAGCAAAAAATGTCGTAGCAAATCATTTGTCGAAACTTGAAAGAGGAAATCATGAAGAGGAAGAGGAAATTGAGGAAAGATTTCCTAACGAACGTTAATAATGGTAGATAACCCTTTCCTTCCTTAGTTTGCAGATATTGCAAACCACCTTTTAGGAGGTATTCTTCCATTCGATTTGTCATATCAATAAAGGAAATGTTTTTTATTTCAATACTCTCATTATATTTGGGACAAACCTATATTGCATAAAATTTGTGCTGACATTTTAATTCGCAGGTGTGTCCCTGAAGACCAAATACTCAAAATTTTAACACAATGTCATAGCTCATTGTATGTAGGGCATTATGGAGCTATCAAGACTGCTGCACAAATCTTGGAGTGTGGATTCTATTGGCTGATCCTATTTAAGGATGCTTGAGATTTTGTGCTCAAGTGCGATAGATGTAAAAGAGTGGGCAACATATCAAAGAGAGATGAAATGCCACTTTCTAACATAATAGAGGTAGAGATATTTGTGTGGCTTGGAATTGATGGGACCATTCCCATCCTCCGAAGGTAACACCTATATATTAGTTGGAGTTGATTATGCTTCCAATTGGGTTGAAGTGGCTGCCACTCTAACCAATGATGGCAAGGTGGTTCAAAAGTTTATTAAGAAGTTTTTTACTAGATTTGGGTACCTAGAACAATCATAAGTGATGTGAGGACTCACTTTTGCAACAAATAGTTTGAGAACCTTCTTAGAAGATATAATGTTCATCATAAAGTGGCTACCTCGTATCATCCCCAAACTAGTGGCCAAATGGAGGTGCTAAATAGAGAGCTTAAAAAGATTTTGGAGAAGTTAGTGAGCATTTCAAGAAAAAAATGGGCATTGAAGTTGGATGACACACTGTGGGCTTATAAAACAGCTTAAAAAAGTCCCATAGGCACAACAACATATCAACTTGTGTATGGCAAAGTGTGTCATTTAATATTGGAGTTGGAGCATAAAGCTTATTAGGTGATCAAGAAATTGAATATGGATAGGAAGCTCATAGGAGAAAAGAGGTTGTTACACCTAGATGGGTTAGATAAGTTGAGATATGATGCCTATGAAAATGCCAAGCTATACAAGGAGAGGGCCAAAAAATGGCATGATGGCCACATTAAGAAGAAAGAATTTAAGAGTGGAGATTTGGTATTTTATTCAATTCAAGACTTCGACCATTTCTCGAAAAGCTTAATTCAAGATAAAGTGGACCCTTCAAGATTCTCCAAGTGTTTCCCCATGGAACGTTGGAATTGGAAATGATAACGAGGGAAACATTTAAGGTCAATGGGCATCGTTACAATCCATATTATAGAGGGACATATCAACAAGAAAGGGACATTATCTCATTCCTTTCTTCCAATCCTTCATGAATGAATGAAGAATGGTCAAGCTAATGACAGTAACTTAGCACAATTACTTTTATTTTGATTGCCTTTGTCTACTCAATTGTTTGCTTTCTTTAATTATGATCATGTTGATTTGAGTTAGATGATGTTTCTTTGGATTTTTTGTGAATTTCAATTTGTTTCCTTCTTAAATTTCTTGTTGATATTATTTTGATGTGTTTATAGGTTTGGGATCATGGAGAATACAGGTAAGGTTGGAAGATGGTTTAGAAGTAGAAGAATCACCAATTTCTATGATCATGGGAATTTCCACAATTCCCACAATTGTAGGTTTTCTCTCCAAAAACTTTCTGGAGAGATTCCCACGATCGTGGGAATTGTAGAAATTCTTACGATCGTGGGAATTCCTCCCCCTTTTCTTCTTTCACCCACTCTTCAAATTTCCACTCCTTCTTTCTCTAACCTATAAAATTCTCCTCCCACTCTCTAAAACTCTTCATTTTTCTCTAGATTCCTGGTATTTTCTTCATCTCTTTTCATTAATCATATAGTCCATCACTCTTTTCATGCATCAATCATTCAAAAATACAAGGATTTGGGTAAGATTTTTCTCTCTCTCTCTCAAAGTCGAATTTCACTCTCTTTCTCTCATTTTGCAGGTTTTCTTCTTACAACGGCACCAAGGAACCAGTTGACAAAATCTGCTGTCAATTTGCCAGTGAAGGTAAGTCCGATTCCCAATTAACTCGAAAGAAGAAGGCATGCATTTCCAAGACTTTAGGGCTAGAGAATTAGTCACTCCTAGGTATTTTGATCTTAAAATGTTAGAAAACATAAGAGTGAGGTAGAAAATTGAGCGACTAGCTACAAATATAGGTTGGAATAGGTTCATCTGATGTGACGTGCCTATCCATCCTATGATGACCATCGAGTTTTTCTCTATTGTCCAGTATAACCCTAAAATGGACATTTTTTGGTTTAGCTTATTAGGTAATATTTACAAATTGGATTATACTATCATGGGTGGTCTTTCCGATTTTCTGATTTGCCAAATACGAAAATTTTAGATGATCACACTGATTTTGATGTTGATTCTTATTAGAAAACTCTAATGTGGAAAATAATTTTGAGTCTAGGAATGCACCAAATTCTTTAATCGTAATGTCAAGCATTTACTCCTACACAAATATATGTGTTTGGTTGTGTATATTAAAACTAAAATAGTAAATGCTCGTCCAAAGAACTTTTCTTTTTATGGTGCATGGATCGAGGTTAAAATTAGCACACCTTTGGAATTTTTCGATAAATAATAAGTGTTGTCAATAAAAGGAGTTCATATTTTGGAATGTCACATTTTGTTACTGCTTTAGCTTATTTTTATAACTATAATGTGGATGAAGTGCGTACAATGCCAGATGATATGTTTTACATATCGTATTTGAGGCGTTATGAGATTATGGATGTCCATTCGATGGAACTCTGCAATTTATAGATTCGTAATGTTGTGAGGAATAGGAGGGGCTAAAATGCAGCCATTTCCCAACCTTCCACCTCCCAATCAATCCCGGAGCCAGAGGAAGAAGCAATAGAGGTTGAACCAAGTGCCCCAATGGAAGTTGACTGATTTCAACAAATCCTCAACTAGATGGCCTCCAACTAATAACAAATGACATCCTAACTCAATAAGCTCAGTACCCATATGTGACAAGTCCACAAGAAGCAACACAATTTGAAGAAGAGGTTCCTCAACTTTTATCGGAGGAGCAACTTTAAAGCTCCTTCACCCATACCGTCGCCACCATCATCTCCATAAGCCATTTCTTACCTTTTACTTTTAATCCATGTCATTTCTTTTGTTTGGATTCTTGTCATTTATATCGTTTGATTTCTTTTATTTGGTTTGATTTCATTTTCTTTTGTTCAGTTTAACATCATTTGTTTATTTCAATTTCTTTTGTTTGGTTAGATTTCATTTTCATGTACTTGGTGGTTGACTTGTCACATTAAGGACAATGTGATCTTTAAGTGTAGGGAGATGACTTTCTCAATTGCATTGTGTGCATTTTGTTAAATAGTATGCATGTTTAGGCATATTATATATGCTTTGTGTCAGCAAAGGAATCACACTTAAATCATTCCGATGGATATTGCTATGAGATTTTGTTATGCTAGTTGGAATTAGATCAAATGCATACTTGAACTCAGATTAGGCTACTTAAGTAGAACCTAAACCATATAGAGTGATGAAAAGTAGTTAGTTACATAAGCTTAGTTATAGTTGACATTTGAGGAATGAGGTAGTGTAGAGATGCATAATGAGTTTTCATTTGAGCCAATATGAGGATTGAGCCTTATGACTTCATTTACAGTCACCTCATTTCTTCATTGAGTGATACTTCCTTAGGACATTACTTTAGAACTTGCTTTGAATCTATTTGAGTCTATTGGATGCATGCTTAATAGAGATGATTAAGGCCCTTTTTATGTTAACCCTTAGCTTAAATGACTAACCTTTGCATTATCCCTTGCTACCCCTATTAAGCCTTAACCTTTTGTTTCTTGAAAACACCTAAATTTTTGAAACCTTAAACCCCATTATCCTACCCTTTCACAAGCTTAGCAAAATATTGAGTAATACACTAGTTGGGATTCTGTGAAAATTTTTACCGAGAAAAGTTGAGTATATTTCTTCCTGTGGATTACAGTATATATAGCTGCTTTTGTAATCGTAGTTCTTCCATGTTTCAAAAGAAAAAACAAAAAGAAAAATGTTGAAAAAAGAAAAAAAGAAAAGAAAAGAAAAAGGAAGAACAAGTGAGTAGCATCAATAAGTCTAGAATATTAGTTATATTAGTATATCTCAGAGTTATATGTTGTTATCCCGTTTTATCTGCTTTTTACCTTACGAATGCTTATGCTTAACCCTTTTTTCCCTCTTCACCCACCTTAACCCTTACCACATTACAACCTTTAACAATTCCATTTGATCTATTTATGCATGCAATTATTGTAGAGAAGAATTGGTAAATTAGCAAGCCTATGGTAGTGTAGTTTCCTATAAGAAGCGTGAGCAAAACACTAACCATTAAATACTTTAGAGAAATGAGTGAAAACTGTGATGAAGATTCATTTTGCATCTATACTTATCATTGAGTGATAGTGTCAATTGTTGAGTTTGCTTATGTACACCAATGAAAAATTAGTCATGATATGTGTATTAACTTAATATTTAAGTTAGTTTATATTTGAGGGATTGTATGATTTGATCTTTGTGAAAATAAAGTGATAGAATTGATTGGTTGTATTTATTTTGCGTGAGGACAAGCAGAAATTTAAGTGTGTGCATGTTGGTAGGAGTGCATTAGTCTATGTTTTTCTAAGTAATTGGCATGTGTTTCTTGTATAATTGTTGAATATTATTGTAGTTTAGGATTCATTTTGTATGATTTCATTTAGTTTAATTTTCATTTTTATTATTTTATGTTTGGTGTTAATACGGCAATAATTGACTTTTTTATCTAGGAATGAAGATGGAGCAACTTGGAGATTGAACTAGAGATCAAAGAGGAGAAGAGAGGAGGAGTCATTTTGTGGCAAATTCCCACAATTGTGGGAATTATAAACTGAGACCTTATGCAGGGCTTCATTAAACTTATGGTTTTTTTACTATAAAAGCATAATTACATCTCCAAGGTTAGGAAGGATGACACCCCTTTGTGAAAAATGGTTTTCTTGAGTGAAGAACACATGTTTTGGAGTCTTGAGGAAGGATTGAAATTAAAGATTATCATCAAGATTGGGGAAAATCGCTCATCAACATCAAGAATTTTAGATTTTGGCAAAGAAGAGAAGGAGTCTTTTTATTCAATTTTATATCACTTTGATCACTTCTATTCTTTGTAAAATGGTTTATTTAAATGTTAATAATGTTATGGAGGCTGATTTAGTTTTAGGGATTGCTTTTGATCTATTATGTTAAACTCTTATTTTGTTGAATTCAATGAAAGTGTCTTTGAAGATTGTTGATTTTATTTCTATCTTACGATAAATCAAGAGAGTGAGTAAGATAAATTTGTGGAGGATTGTACAACGAGAGTTGGCAACCTATAGACATACAATCATCATGTTAATTGACTAGTTAGAAAAGAAATCTCGATTAGGCTAATTGATCACTTATAAGATACTTTAATACCTAGTGAAATTGATAGAGCAATTGGATAGGTTGAGAGATCATTCAATTGATCCCATTAAATTCAATTAGGAAAAATTAATTAGGCCTTGAGAGAGGGTGATTAATACATTCGGAAATCTTAAGTGAGATATATGATTAATAAAATAGGAGGGAAACATAATAGGGAGAAAGTAATCTCTAGTCTTTAGATTCTTGAATTTCGACTTTTCTACATTTGTGATATTGTTCATTGTTTGCTATTCATCTTTTAATTTTGATTTAATTTTCCAAATTATTTTCATTAAAACCAATTTCATTTCTCAAACAGAGTTTAATCTAGATTAAGTGATGGCTAGGCATCAATCCCTTTAGGATCGATATCTACTTTTATGCTACAAGTCACGACCTGTACACTTGTGGTTTTTAAGCATAAAATGAGTAGATTGGTTAAACACTAAACAAGAACTAAAAAAAGCACCATCTATTATCTTTAATCACTAATCACAAAATGGTAGATTGATTATTGCTTTTGGCCCTAACAAAATTAGGCTTTTGCACTTGAGTACTGCTGATCAATTCATTTACTTATCTATAAGGATTTCTCTAAAGTATATCAGTCTCTCGGTATCCTTTTTGTATGATTTTAACTTGAAATTTCAAAGGATCTCCTTATGGAATAAATTAAAGGAAATATATATGTTACCATAATGATGCATATTGAACATACTAGAAAATAAAACCTAACACTACATAATTAAATTTGAAGTAGTGGTAAGAAAAGATTGTATCAACAAAAAGTGTGCGTTTAACTTTTGTAATGAATAAACCAAAGTTTAGGATTAGTGGGGCTTTGGTTGAATTCATTTAACAAAACAATGTAAAACTAAACTATCGAAATGTAAATTAAATCAAATCCAATCCAATTTAGTGTTAAATCTCAACCTTCACATGAATGAGCATAATCAATCAATATATTGTTCTCATACCTCTTTTTGAAACTATTAACTATAGATTTTTTTGTTAATCTTAGTTCTCCTTAGGTTATATCCAATTAAGATAAGCTTTTTAATTATGTCTAGCTATCAAATAGCCTAGAATAAGCTCTTTAGAATCTTATGACAATCATACTACAAAATAAGAAATAGGTTAATATAGGTAACAATCACACTAGCTTGGGTCATTTTACCTATTTTATGTTATCAGTAATAATGTCTAACCATTAGTTTACCACAAGTGAATCAAAGTTACTATGATTATGTATTGCAATCTAGATTGTGGTGATGAGTTCATTCATGAATAATCTATTTGGAGTGTCTAAATCATTCATAAATAAATCCAAAAAAAATTAATAATAGAATAACATAATCAATCCTGAAAGAGAGTAAGAACAATTTTACTAGATTAATAAATTTCTGAACAAGTTTGTCATACTCGATATCCCCTCTGAATCAGAAGGATGAAGTTTAGCTCCTTATAGCTCCACAAAGGATAAGGAATCTACCTCCCTTTTGCATACCTAAACTCTTCATGCCTCTTTTGGCCTCTTAAATGTCTTTTATAGTAAAAATTACAGTTTTGTTATAATACATGGCCAATTACATGGGTGTATAGGTTATCGTGTGTATGAAAAACTATAAGAATTGTTAAATAACACGTTGGTCGTATAGCTCACTTACACAACCATATATGTCCATAAACGACCATGTAGGTTACCGAGGTGGCTCAAATGTTGTCTTCAAGCTCCTACATGCTTCTAGTGAATTATATGGTCCTATACACGACCATATATGTTACAATGACTTAATTTCTTTCATTATTTGTCTCATCTTCACCCTAATTCACCTCCTTCCTTTTCCACAAATGCAAATAAGATTGAACATTAATAGATGATTCCAAGGACATGTTTTTGGTTCATTTTGGTTTTTGTTCCTCCAACTTAGACCTAAAACAAAATATAAACCAAAATAAATGTCTTAAGCACCACATAACATTAATCCTTAAGCATTAGGGAGTAAATATATAGTCAGTCAAGTACTTATTAAGTTCCTCCACACGTAGATTTTGATCACACTTGGGCAAAACTAAAAATCCAAAATACTTCCTTTTTAACCATATTTCACAAGAATAAATAGTCATAAAAAATGAGACATCACTTTCAAAACTATGGAAAGAACTAAGCATTCAATGCTTTTACCCATGATTAATTAACAACCATTCCCTTCAAAAACTAAGTAATCTAAGGGTAGACTACAAAATTTTGTTTTTTAATAATAAGATAAATCTACAGGTACACTAAAAAACCTTTCATTATCAAGACATTCTATGACTTTACATATCATTTTAGTTCTTCGCCACTAATGATTCATATGCATAATTATGAATCAAAGGACTTTTTGAGTTTGTAATAGGCCAAAGGTTAAAAACGATGCTGAATTGCAAAGAGTTGATCATCTATTTGGAGCTAAATTGAAGCATACGACTGTCAAAAGAGTTCGGTCTATTGCATGGAGTCCTCCTTAGGGATTTAAGGCTATTCTCAATACGGATGGTTCAGCTTTGGGTTCTCGGGGACCCTAGGGATGTGGTTATATTATACAGAATGATAGAGGTGGTTTCATTTATGCTGAAGCTTGTTTTTTAGGAGAAGGTACAAGCTTGAAGGCAGAGATAATGGGGATCTTAAATGGTGTACGAAAGTGTGAAGAGTTAGGGTTGCATGATACTATTATTCAGACAGATAGTAACATTCTTGCTTTAGCATTGAGTCAACGGTCCAAATTCCCTTGGAAATTCTTAAAGTAGCTTCATGAGATTTCTAGTGTTATGAATCGATGTAATTTCTCTATTATACATATACTTCGAGAATATAATGTTTTGGCTGATAGTCTAGCTAGAATAGCTTCCTCCGGGACTTCAAAAGTTTTTCCAGGAGTTGCGTCCCTCCCCTCATATGTGAAGGGGCTATTGTTGCTAGATCAATGATCTTTTCCTTAATTAAGAGTCACGTGATGTTCTTGTAATCCTTAGGTAAGTCTTAAGCACTGCCTGAGTCCTCTTTTTCTTTATTTTTCAATAAATCGGGCTCTATCCTCGCCAAATCCCGCCCTGGTTTATTCAAAAAAAAAAGTTTAAGGTGAAAAATATATAGGTCTCATAGTTTAAAATCGATCAAAGCTACTGAAGCAGGAAAAACACCAAATAAAATATCAAGTACAAAAATCAACATTCACTCAAATTTGGGAACCATCAGCTATGATCAATGCAAAAATTCTATTTTGTAGCTTAGATTTAAGCCTTCACACCACAAACCATATGAAGCATAAACAGTTAGAAGAAATCACTCAAAAAATGATAAATAATACATTGTAACCATAAAGAGTGACCCTTCATAACAAATTGTCCCTTATTTACATCATAATCAATTCACCCATTTCATACAACTTTAGGAGGAAAGATTAACATGAATTACTTTATAAAAAATGATTTTCCTTCTTGATAAATTTTTTAATTTTCTTTTTCTTTTCTTTTCTTTTTTATTTTCCTTCTCTTTTATTTTCTTTTTTTTTTTACAAAAATTGAAAGAAACTACGTCAACAGTTAAATTCATTAATAAGAGATAGTAATTACATTCCATCAATTATAACCAAACCACATATATACACACCCCCGCATTCATAATTTCGTTAAATAAACATCATAATCAAATTTGTAAACTAGATAATAGGATAACTGTAACTACTAATATTCATCATCTTCGTAGGATCGACCCATATATATCGATACTAGTTACAGCTATGTTATGCACTTGTGGTTATTTTATAATTGACACACCTAGAAAAAAGTCAATCAAGCAACATCCTAAGTTTAAAAGGTAACGGAGAAGGTTTGGAAGGGGCAAGGGATTGAGAAGGAGGATCAATGTATTAGATTGGTCAGGAAGAAGAAGAGTGTTAGCAGATAGAGGAGGAATTAGTCAAATCCAATGAGGATACCTTATTAGAAAAAAATTATGGGAAAATCATAATAGTAGAAGAGTAAAAAAACCAAAAACCAGAAGATAGGAAATCTAAAAAAATTCTAAAAATAGTAACAAGTGGAATGGGAAGTAAAGTGAAAAGACTCAACCCTTAAGGACTGAAATGTTAGTAGAGAGGGTAAAAGCAAAGAAAACAAGAGGTATGCTAGCAAGAAGACACTTGGGATAGTAAAGGAAGCAGGGAAGTTTAAGTTAAGCTTGAATAGATTAGGGGAGAAAGGACAACAGCTAGAAAGAAAAAAAAGAGAGAACAAATAAAAGAAAGAAGACTATGAGGCTAAAATAGACAAATGGAGAAAAAAGAGCACAAAGTAAAAGGAAGAAAACTTGAAAGAGACTAAAGTTAAAATAAGAGGAGGAAGGAGCTTTAAGTGTGAGAGGGGAAGTTGCAGAAGACCTGAGGCAGCAGCAAAAAAAAAATCAAAAGGAGCACCTATCAAAAAGGGAAAATGCTTCATAAATGACCTATTAGTGTCCTATTTTTCTACTAATTCATATTGGAAATGTCAAATTATTGAAAACTATCGTAATTCTTTTTTATTCTCAAACATTTATATTTTATTTTTTCTTTTTAATTTCATATCTTAACATAATTTTAGGCCTACCTTTTTAATAGAATTAATTATTTCATTGTACGCTAATATATTATATGATATTTAATCATTATAATATCGCTAATTTATTTGTAACCTTTTCTCCTAAAAATGGAAAAGTCATGTAAGAAACTTCTCCTTCTAAAATTTTATTTTGTTAACAATATTCTAGTTAGGAAGGTGATTGAATTGTTTTAACTAAAAGCATATGGTGTAGTTATAGCTAGCATAGACGAGTAAGGGTTGATCTCATGAGGATTAGAGTTACTAGTACGTGCTGCCTTTTTATTATCTAGTTTAACAAATTATGGTAATAATAATTAACAAATTTTAAACTAAAATAGTAAACTAAAATAAATCAATACAAATGATTAACTAAAACTAAGATGAAACTAAGAAACAATTAAAGAAGACAACGACACTTGGAACTCAAATACCCCTAGGACAACTCGTGTAATTATTACATCACCTATCAATTTAATCTATAGTTTATTGGACTGTGAAATTTTCTCAATTGTGCTAATATCTTTTACAGGACTCTCAACATCTAATCCTAGACTTATTAATTTAAATCTCTCTCTAATTAAAACCTTAGAATTGCATTAATTAATTTGTGAATTTCACTATTAGGTTTAACCCTAGTATGGAAATTTTATGTAGACCTATCTTTAAGTTTGTATATAACTCCTTTCCATTATGCTAGATTTATTAATACAAAGGATTTTTAAATCTTAAATGTATGAAATCACACATGAATCAACATAACAACAATATTAATTCAAGAATAAATAAATAACATATAATTAAATCTCAATAAAACTAAAAAAATTATTAAATTAAAAATCATTACGAGGTCTATACAAGGGTTCATCTAATCCAAGTACCAATGAAGGTGTAGTTCCTAATCAAAGAAGGCATGAAATTGAAACTAAAGGAAAGCTAGAAAATCAAAAGAAACGTGGTGAAGTTCCTTTTAACCTTTAAGAAATCCCCCTTAGATCTATTACTTATAATGTGTTTCCTTGCTTATTCTTTGTTCTTTCTATCATCCTAGGTTGTTAATTTTTTTTCCCCCAAGCCTCCTCACTTTTCTTCTTAATTTTACCTTTTATAATTTGAAAATTAGGTTTTTGGTTAGTACATGGGAATTAGCACATCCTCGTTGATGGCAATGTTTATTTGAAGTCATGAAAACCTTAAATTCAAAATGAACACGAGCTCAAAATGTGAACATGGGCATGATGATCTGCAACGTGGGTATGTTTATGACCATATAACTCTTTGGAACTCTAAAACCACTTATTTTGCATGAACCATGGCCATGTTGATGTTTATGAGCATTAACATGGGCGTTTGGTGCCTATATTGATTTCCATCATCTTCATAACTTAGTCAAAACATCTCTAAATCTCCCCAAACTTGTCCTAATTTGTTCCTTTTACTCCAACTAAGTAAATTGCAAATCAAAAACACAAAATGAACAAATTAATTTTAAAATAATAATAATAACACTCAAATAAATAAGTGAAATGAACTAAATATAAACCTAAAAATATGAACAATTAAGCATTTATCAGATTCCCACACTTAAGCATTGACTTGTCCTTAAGCAAATCAATTTCATTAATTTTAACTTAATCAGAAACAACTTCAGGAAAGAATAAACACATCAAATATATCATTAAGATTCTCCACTATTCATTCAATTACAAGGTCTTTAAATTATTAAACATTTAGTTTACTTACATCAAGTTTTAAATTAATCAAATTCGCTCCACAATTCATCAAATTTCAACTTAATTTATACCATTCCACTAAATGCATAAAATATTCATGAGGAGAATGCTAAAACCTTTAAACATTTTTATGCCCCTTATTTTAAAAAACCCAAAATTTAAACAATATAGGATCATTTAGAAACTTGTTCGAAAAGTCATCTTGCCTTTTGACATGAAAATAAACACCTTTTCATAAATACTCTCAATTACTCAACTAAGCCACTATCTTAAATGGCTACTAGCACCACTCTTTAACTTTAAATTTTTATTAGTACAAAGCTAGTAGAGTAAAATTATTTATGTTTATTTATTCAGATACTACTATTCTTATTTCTTGTTCTTTTTTTTTTGTATGCAAGTTAATAAAAATCCTCAAATATAATTAACTTTTAAGTCAATGCATATACAAATTATACATAAAGTACCATAATGCAAATCAAGTATCTATTATAAAAATTAATGAATTAAATTGAAATAAAATTTAATTGCCAAAACTTATGATTATTTTCTACTAAAATTAAATCATAATTATAACCAAATTCATGATGAATCATCTTGATCAACATCCTTTAAGAATTTTTTCTCTAATTAGTCATTATTAACCTAATTACAACAAAATTGATAAGTTTGACTGCTAAGTCCCTCCCTTAGACTTAAGTTATACATTGTCCTTAATGTATAAAACACGCAAGAGCAATGAAAACTATGAAAAATAATGGAAGGAATGAGGATGGCTAGTACTCCCCTGATAGTAAACGATTTCTAGCCTTATCCAGTGTCATTAACATTTATCCATTATGAGTGAAATCTTTTCTATTCTAATACATAAAAGTCATGTTGCCTTCGTAGCCTATAAAACTCTATCATATCTCAGATAACAAAATTAGAACCAAATATTAAATATATGAAAACAAACTAAACTGCTAATGAAAATTGTACAAACTACTCAATCAAAATAAAAACACCTAATTGTTGGTTTGCCTCCTAACTAGTTCTTTTTCCTGATTCTTTTAGTCGAACTTCTCAGTAAGCCCCTTAGTAAGCCCTTCTTTAACTTAGATATATAATCAACAAATTACTTCAAACTATTCTCCTCAATAAGGGTTAATTATCCTACAAATAGGCCACATCCTTTAATATACTAAGGACATATGGCATCAAATTAATGAAACTAGAAAAATCCAATAATGCCTTTTTTAATAACAAACTGTCAATATAGCAATTAACTTCAACAGTTTGTTTTGTGGGGGGTAAGAGCCCTTTATACTCAAGATGATTGTCGATAATCCCTTGATAGCCTCTTTATTTGGCTCCTCCTCTTCATCTTCCTTTGTCTCCTCTTCCTTCTCTTCTTAAGTAGTATCATCCTCTTGTCTTCAACCTCTAGTTCCTCTCTACCCCACAATGTTATGGTATTCACATATTCCCCCAAATATGGTTTGTGTATCTGAATAAAACACCTAGCCCTTTAGTTTTATAAATGGTGGCCTTAGTTAAAACAATAAATTTTATAAGAACATCTTCAAGATGTTGATACTCCTTTTGATACTATTGTTGTAGAAAATCTAGATGAAGCGTAATTGTTCCATCATGATAACATATCCACTCTAGATTATAAGTATTCCCATATAGGGTGTCTTAAGGCCAGTTCTCTATGCAAATTAAAGGGTTTCATATGTAGTGCAGTGCTTGACATTTATAATTAGGGTGTTTATCCTATAAATGTCACAACATTCTATAGATGTCGACTGAGATTCCCAATACATGTAGGGGTAACAACATGTTAGGCTGAGCCTGGGGCTATTGTGCCTGATTTATTTTTTTAGTTTTCAAAACAATGTCGTTTAGTTATTGCTTGTAGAGCCTTGAGCCTGGGTAGCCTGAACCTAAAAACAAACAGACCGAAAGACGATACCTAAGCCTGACCTATTAACTTCAAGCCAGTCGAGCTCGAGCCCAATTGCCAAACCTAAATACATGTCACTATCCCTCTCATTCCAAGCTTTCAAAGCTACTATACATGATGGCATACTATATCCACCTAAGAATATTGTTCTCCCTATCCTTCCATTGTATTTGGTGGCTATAATGATGAATACCCAAATCCTATAAATAAGCCACAAAAAATTTTTAATTACAACTGCACTATGCAATTGTAACTAATATTGGCAAATATTGGTCAATTTTATGATGCCTAGAATTACTATTAGTTACTGTATTTCTATTATCTAGTCTAACAAATTATGCTAATAATGCTTAATTAAATTCAAAATTAAAAAAATAAAGTAAAATAAATAACACTATTGATTAACTAGAATGAAGATTAAACTAAGAAACAATTAAACAAGACAATAATTCTTGCAATTCGAATCCCCTTAATTCTTCTTATGCAACTAGGACTACACCCTTCAATTTATTCTATAGTTCATTAGACTATGGAAACTTCTCAACTAAGCTATTATCTTTTGTAATATTATTAACATTTATCTTTAGGTCAATTAATTAAAATCTCATTCTAATTAAAACTCCTAAGATTGCATTAATCAATTTGTTAATTTCACCACTAGGTTTGACCTTAATATGGTGAATTATGTTGACCTATTTCTAGTTTTGCATGAAACTCCTTTCAATTATGTTAAATCTATTCATGTAATGGATTTCTCAATCCCAATTGTACAAAATCACACATGAATCAATAGACTGGCAATATCAATTCAAGAATCGATAGAAAACAAGTAATTAAATCTTCACGAAACTAAATAGTAAATTAAATTGAAAAATCACTACAAGGTCTATCCTAAGGTTTTTTCTAATCCAAGTACCAACAAAATCTTAGTTCTTAATCATATAAGACAACTTCAAAATTAAAGGATACTTATAAAATCAAAAGAAACATGATGAAATCCATTTTAATCTTTAATAAATCCATTTTGAATTTGTTCCCTTTTGTTCTTTATATCATCTTAGGCTGTGAAGTTGTGTTTCCAAAGCCTGCTCCTCACTTTTCCTCTTAATTTTTCCTTTTTTAGTTTGAAAATTAGGTTTTCGGGTAGTTCATGGGCATCAACATGGCTATGTTAATGGTAATGATTAAAAATCATGAAACCAAAGTCATTAATATGGATTTGTTAATGACCATGAAATTTTTTGAAACTCCAAAACCACTTATTTTGCATGAAACATAGTTTTGTTTATAAACACGACCTATAATAATTTCCAAAATCTTTATACCTTGGTCAAAATAGCTCCAAATCACCCCAAACTTGTCCCGTTTCGTTCCTTTTTCTTCAAATAAGTGAACTACAACCTAAAAACACAATATGAACGAATTTGGCACCAAAAATAATAAAAACACTTAAATAAGAAAACAAAATACACCAAATATAACCTAAAATATGAATAATTAAGCACTTATTAGAAGGTTTGTTGAAGTTTTAAGTGAAAAAATTTCTTTACTGTGTAAGTACATAGATCGTAACTTATAGTATAAAAAGTATCCTTCCACAAGGATTTAGTAGTTACCCAATAATTCTTGTAAACTTTGTTTAAAGCAAACAATAAGATGAATAACTAAGAATTAAACTAAAAATAATGAATTAACAAATAAACAATGAATTAAGTAGCAGTGAATTTAATTGATTGATCAACGATGAAAATTAGGAATTACTTATATCTTTATTTGTTTTTCCTTCACCATTTTAATTTAATCTTACTTGATCTTAAATATCCAATAATTATGATTACCCCCTCTCGAGAGCTAGTCATATCCCAATTAAAATAGATAGAAATTAAATTGTGATCCCTTAATATATCAAAACTCTTTCTAACTATGTAACTAGATTTAAAGCAATCCTATGGATAACTAATAAACAATTAAGATCTCTCTTCAATTGCTTATTAATTTAATATTTATAGGTCTATTGAGATACCAGCTTCTGTGCATCACAATACAAGTGATTCAATCTAATCTCTCGATTCAAATTGAATATAAAGTAATAAATATCACAAGCTTATTTCATTAAATCAATAACGTAAAGTTTAGCAAATAAATCAAGAGTAATGCCTAAAAAGGAAATTAGCCATCCATATATATAACTATATATCCAAATTTAATCATCGTTAATATTCAAGAACAATAAGAAAATAAAAAAAGAGTAAGAATTGAATATGGATGTCATCTCCTTTTTGCCTCGACCTAGAAATTGTAGCTCTTTCTAAAGATTTTGCTCTTTTCATCTCCTCTTATTATGTTTTTCAGCCATTAAGTGATATTTTCTCTTCCCTATATACTCTTGAGCCTTTTGGGATTTTATCTAGGTTTCCCATATGTTTATTTTTCAAAAATAGCCCCCAAAAGTCAAACCATATTGAGAATCACTAATGACATGAAACCATATAGTGTTCTCTCTGTGGGTCAGTCTAATATATGTTCTCTAACATATATCTATATATCTGATTTGATAACTCATATCGATGATCAGTAAAACGTGATCATCAATCAGAACACATACTAGCCTTAATTCATTCTTGTTTCACCAATAATGATCGACCAAGGATAGTTTAGAATAGTATTATAATGCTTATGGTTTTACCATCAAGTCACATACTTGATGACATAAGCCTAATACTA
>JAOSBN010000009.1:714779-747354 GCA_027563595.1 Erythroxylum suave
TTTTACATTGAGGACAATGTTGCATTTAAGTGTGGGGAGGGGAGACTTTAGTTTGTTCTAGGTTTCAATTTTCGAATTTGAGAGTAGTTTAGGTTCAGATTCACCATCTTGCTCTTGCTTGAACTCGAGAAAATTTTTATGTTAGTTCCATGTTTTGAAAAAAAAAAAAAAAGGCAAAAATATTTTATGTTTTTCTTAATTGATTATATGTTTATTCTATAACAAGAAGGCTAGGGAGGGTTAAGCTTCTTGATGGTAGTTTGGACATGATATCGATGCTGAAGAACCCGATTAAGCATTTCTCTCATTTTTTGTCGTTCTTTCTCTTTACAATTGATTATGTTATCCTATGTTCAATGTTTTGGTGTTCTGTAAGAATGATTGAATGCTCTATTTGATTGTTTTTATGTAATAACCCATTGCTAGAATCTTTAATATAATCTGTAATTATTATGTCGAAATTTGTTTGTGACAACTAAGGATTTTGAATCATTAAGGATAGCATAACCTAGGTTAAATGATTTAAGCATATGAGATTATTACCTTGATTAATCTGTTTTCCTAACTTATAATGTTACTTTCGAATCAAATCTAGAGAGCTTGCTCTAGGATATTCGATATCTAGGTTTAATTAACGAGCTTTTCTTAATTAAATATGAACTAAGGGAAAATTAGGGTTAACAGAGCTTATTGTTAACCTATGATTCATAGTAGCTAGGAGAGATATGAGAACAATAATTCAATGAAGTTTGTTTACTTTTTGTAAATCGAGATTGAACCAATGACCAAGTCCTTAATGTATTCATCACTTTCATCATTTTTGAATTTTTCTTTAATTTTTTCTTTAGTTTAGCTTCATTTTATTTTCTTATTCGAAATCAAACCAAATCCCCCAATAACCTAAACACCAATTATTTTCATTTCAAAAGCTTTACACACACTCTCTATAGAATTGACCTAGACTCACCACTGCCATAGTTGTAGGTTAGTTATTTTGAGTAGTGTTACAATGCTTTACTAATTTTGGCGTCGTTGTCGAGAGTGTGATGCTTTAGTTTTTATTCTTGATTTTAATTGATGTTTTGTAAATATTTTTATAATTAGTTTCTTTTTAGTTATTTCATGATCTTTTCACTTTTTGTTTGTTAAAAAAAATCATGGACAAACTAATTTTTTCTGTAACTCATATTCCTAATCTTATAACCTAGTTTGGAATGGTCATACTAACTTTAGTTATGGATGGGATAATCAACAAAATTACTTCCTTGATAGTTTGCAGGATGCACAATAATTCTCATCTAGACCAGAAGCTTCTTATTAGGATTTAGGTACATCTATGGAAAAATTGCTCAATATTATGACTACTAATAATCTTTAATTTCAACAAGGTATGCAGTAGCTGTTTTAGCTGGGTATACAGTAGATTTAACAGAGTACTTTACAATTTCAGTCAGATGAAGGGACGTTAGTGTAAAGACCTTATAAAGTGAAGATGAGCTTAAGAATTTTGAGAATACTACTTAAGGAATTGCTTGTGAAGAAGAAGAAGGAGCTCGAAGCAAAAAATGATCTATTATTTAGCTCAAAGTTACATACCGAGTTCATAATTGTGGTTGAAATTAACCTTTCACCTTTACTTAGCAAATTGGAGAAATTGAACGAGAAAGACAAAGGTGAAGAGACATTCGAGAAATTTCTAGAGTGCATAAGCTCAGTAGAAATTGGAAGTATAAAGATAGGAAGCAAACATATGTGAATGATCACCAACTAATGCCCTATCTTGAATAACCTTGTGAAGAGAAAGCGTAAACTATGACACCTAAATATCCTAATTTCTTCATGTGAGGAGAAAACAAGGAGTCAAGCTAGCTTCACTAAAC
The DNA here is from genome assembly GCA_027563595.1 of Erythroxylum suave. Classification (NCBI taxonomy): domain Eukaryota; kingdom Viridiplantae; phylum Streptophyta; class Magnoliopsida; order Malpighiales; family Erythroxylaceae; genus Erythroxylum; species Erythroxylum suave. The sequence goes on from JAOSBN010000009.1 coordinate 716,660, forward strand.
AACGAAGCTTCTTGGGACACAACCAAAGGGAAGTTTATTTCTTTTCTTTACATTTCTGCATTTCTTTCTCATATACATGTTTTCTTTTAAGTTTGTTTATTTTTATGTGTTTTTAATTTTTCAATAAAATGAGAGAGAGAGAGTAAAACAAACAAACAAACAATTTCTTTTTTTATTACTTTAAGGACTATATATTCATGATTAGACAATGAATTGAATAGAAGAGTCCATCGCAACTTAACATGTGCTTTTTCTCTTGTGATTGGTTAATAGGCATTATCTTTAGAAGAGTAGCAACTAGTGGTGAACACAAGCCAGTGAGATTTTGTGGGTTGGTCATATTTTTCATAATGTCATTTTATGAAATTTCCATGTCGATGTAGCTTCTTTAAATGTTTATATAAAAAAATAAAGAAAAGCGAAAGAAAAAGAGAAAAGAAAAAGAAAAAAGAAAAAAGATAGAAAACGAAAACGAACACATTATTAGTCTTTCCTCTTAAAGTTGTAATGAAATGGTTACTTGAGTATAACGTGAATGAGGGAGATGTAGTTCTTAAAGGTCACTTCCTATAGTTACAAAGTCCTGTTTATGATCAAATTTTGTGAATGATATATGCTTGATTTGGTTTATGATGTGAGAGCTTGAATTTAAGCTAAGAAACATGATTTTCCATTCACCATCATTTATGTACACAATTGTGAGCGAATATAGGTTTTTGCGCTTGATGTTACATTGAGTGTTTTCTTGTTTCACTAGCTTTGATGTCTTTTATGCTGCTTTGTTATAATACATCTCACCTTACCCTTGCCTATATTAAAACCCTAAAAAGTCCTTTGATTCTTGATTATATATGTGAACCTTACTGGTGGAGCAATGAAATGAATAGCAAAGTTGTGACATGTCGGGATTATGAATGATATTTGAGTGTACCTATGAATATATCTTTTTTAAACACATTTTATCCAAGTCTACCTCTAGATTGCTCAGTTTCTAAACATGATAAATGTTGATTGATCATGAGTAGAAGTGTTGAATGTGATTTCTTACCATACTTTTTTGAAAGTTATTCATCTCTGTTTATGATTATATATTCTTAGGAAATATGGGAAATGAGTAAATGTTTGGGTGTGTCACTTTGATTTTGATACTTTACCCGAGGACAATCAAAACCTAAGTGTGGGAGAAATTGATATGTGCTTAATCGATTATACATTTATTCCATAACACTTAGTGATTAACGATAAGATATGCTTAAGACATTCACTTTAGTTCATATTTGGATTTAAGTACAATTCGGAGGTGAAAGAGCTAAAGTGAGTTGAAAGCATAATATTTAAGTCATTTTTTGGAGATTCACAATTGTTTGTCTTCATGGAGCATGAATGAGAAGGATTAGAGCAAGAGGAGATAAGAAAATGTATGAAGATCAAGAGTATATATTGAAAACATCAAGATAAAAAATGTTAGAAATGATTCACGACCATGATATAAAAGTAATAAGTGTGAGTATGTTAGTCACACCCATGACTTATTTTTCATGAGTGCAACATTTCATGTATGCCCATGACTATTTTCTCAAGGGTGTGACACCACCATTCACTCCCATGACTCACATGCACACTAGTGACACCACAAAGCACACTCATGAAATGAAGCTAACTCACCACAAAACCTAGTTTTGAGTATAATAAATTTTTTTGAAAATAGATATGTTATGAAAAGTTAGAGGAAATGTTAGGGAGTTTCTGGAGAAAAACGAGAGGCAAAAATCAATGTCATTGGAGACCCAAGGAGGCCATGGAGGGTTAAGGTTCCTGACACCAATTTGGAGATGATATCAACACTAAAGAACCTGTTTAAGCATTTCTCCCATTGTTTATTGTTCTTTCTCTTAGGGATTGATTATGTTATTCTATGTTCAACATTTGGGTGTTGTGTAAGAATGATAGAATGCTCTATTTGATTGTTTTTATACAAGAACCCACTGCTAGAATCTTTAATATAATTCTTAATTATTATGTTGAAATTTGTTTGTGGAAGCTAATGGCTTTAAATCATTAAGGATAATATAACCTAGGTTAAATAACTCAAACTTGTGTGGTTGTTGCCTTAATTAATATGTTTTCCTAACTTATACTGCAGCTGCCCAATTAAATCTAGAGAGCTTATTCTAGGTTGTTCGATAACTAGGTTTAATTAACGAGCTTTTCTTAATTAAACACAACTTAAGGTAAGACCAAGGTTAACAGAGCTTATTGTTAACCTACGATTAATATTTAATAGGAGAGGTATGAGAACAAAAATTCCATGAACTTTTTTTTCATTATATGTAGGTTGAGATTGAACTAATGATAGGGTCGTAACATATTCATCACTTTCATCATTTTTGGTTGTTTTCTTTATTTTAGTTTTATTTTATTTTCTTATTTGAAATCAAACCAAATCCCCCAGTAACCTAAGCACTGATTATTTTTCGTTTCAAATGCTTTACGCACAATCTCTGTGGGATTGACCTAGACTCACCACTGCTATAGTTGTAGCTATAGTTATTTTGAGTAGTATTGCAATGCGCTACCATTAAGCAAACTCAATATGAACTAAATTTCAATAGGATCCTAGCCTACTAGAAAGATTAATCTTTCTGAATAGTAGTAAAGGCTATTATTTCAAACAAAATAGAGTAACCAAATACATGATTAATGTCCTAATCTCATTTGGTAGTCATGACACATAATTAATTACTTGTTTTCCTTACATTTATATTCTACTATGAGTGGAATTTACCTTGTTTAGTATAGTTAATACTAAGTTATTGAACCAAATTTATTGTATATATCATATCTGAGAAGAGTTCTAAAAGTTAGAAAAGTTGTAAAGAAAAGTTGTAAGTCTATTATACAAATTTTACTATTGATCCTTAGGGAGGATTCATTGATAAAGTTTTAGAGATATGTCAAAATCATATAAATGAAAAAATGTATTAATGTTTTGATGACAACATTTAAGATGTATGTCAGCACTATGATAGTAAGATACAAAAGGTTACAAAGAGTATAGTTGAAAGCTATAGTACCTTAATAGAACTGTTCCACTTAATTTAGCCTACTAAAAGCATAAACATGTACATCAACTAAAGGCGTTTACCATAATATGATAATATATATCGTAAGAAGAAAATGATTGCATGAATTTTTTTTAACCTTTACATGATATGATAGAGATCATATGTGTAAGCCTTAATATATACCCTAGAAACATTATAGTATGTCTAGGGTGTATTAAGAAGTAACATAAAGAATTAAGGGTATCTAAGCATAGTAAGGGACATAATGGTAATTAATTTAAAAGATAGGGGTAAATTGGTAATTTATTCATTTAGAAATGAACGTGAATAATTATATGTGAAATACAAACTAGAATGAAATCAATTGATGACTTTATATTCCACTGTGGGACTCAAGGAAGAAGGAGGACCAAATGTGCAATTTTACCAAAAATCAACATATAATCGAATGGGATTGAAGCATCTGTCTGAGATTAGAAACTTCATGAAAAAGAGTGTAGAACAAATAGGAGAGGTACATGTTTACATGGTTTTAACTTAAGAATTTTCTCTTCTCATCTCCTCTCTATGTCATCTCCTTAGTCACGTCATTTTGCATAAGGAATCAAGCTAATCCTTGGTGAAAATCAAGGTTAAAGTTTGTGGTTTTTCTTCTCATCTTCATCTTTCTTGCTTTTCTCATGAAAAGATGAAATTATAATTTGGGTATGGGATTGAGATATATATTTATGGTTTCCTACTTGGTGAATTAAGCAAAGCTAAAGGGGAATAGAAGGGAGAGCACTATAAGAAGAGCTAATTGACAAATTTTAAGGTTTGGTACTCCACTTAGTTAATTTCAGTATGTGTGCATATTTGAATGTTTACTAAGATTGAATTGGACATGGAATGATTTCTAGAATGATTTCTTGGTTTTACTTTGCATGAAATTGGATGAATATAACAAGAGAGAGTAACGTTTAGTGAACTTTTATCTTAGGTTCTCTGTTCACTTGAACTAGTCCCATTGTTTTGGCTATAACTCGGCTTATAGACCTCCAAATTGGGTGATTCTGATGGGAAATATAAATATAAATCTATAGAAGAGACTTAGACTTATTTGTGGCTTTATGATTTTTTCAATTGAGATCAAAAATGGTGACTAGATGTTATGCCTGTATTGAAGCAGCTTGTGATGTTTGGCACATATCTCATAGTTTAGAAGTTCAAATGGTCTAATTTTTAGTGACATTGAAACTAAAGATATAGGGAGAAAAAATTTTAGAAGATCTCAAACCTAAATTGAATTTTAGCTATGTGAAAAATGATGGAACAAGTGGAGACTGTCATCTAATTTGTTTTTGGACTTATTTGTTTGCCTATTTTTAGACCCACTGTGGTCATAGCCTAAATTGCACTATTTTGAGTTTTTTGCTTCCATTTTTTTTCCAAATAATATCAGAACGTTTTTTAATGTTTACGAGACTTTTCATACACCTAGAAATAAATGAAATATGATTTACCATATATGAATTGGGTAATTAAACATTTGAATTTAAGATTGAGCATAATGCATACTAAAGAAAATTTACATGTACATAGATGATTTGTAGGCATATTTGTTGCTTATAAGTGTGTAGTATGACTATACAAGTTCACATACTAATTTTGTGAAGATAAGTAAGTACAATTTAACATATTTTATATAAACGAGATATAAGAATTTATATGCTAGAATTATGTGAAGGTACCTCGAGAAATACAATTGAACAAAACATATACAAAATATATCATACGAGTACTTATGATTTGAATACTATCTTAATGTTTATAAGTTATGACTTACATGTATGAACTTAAAAACATATTTTATGTTTTTAAATTAATATATATGATTTGTCAATATATTAATTATGAAATTGGAAAATGATTAAAGGAAATGTTACAGTGCCTTATGTGTTCAAATTAATATATGTGATTTGTTAATATATTAATTATGAAATTGGAAAATGATTAAAGGAAATGTTACAGTGTGTACTTCATTGTCTTGGTGATGGATAGATAGGCATACCTATAGGGTTACATCGTAGTTGCTACAGTTTGAAATCACTAGTGTCCTCATTTTAAGACCACAATGTCTCCACAGTTTCAATACCTTCAGGTATCCACAGTTTCAATACCTTCAGGTATCCACAATTCAATACCTCCGGATATCTATAGTTTGATACCTCTGAGTATTTATAATTTGATGCCTTTAGGTATCCACAGTTTGATATCTTCAGATATCTATAGCTCCTATTATCCACACCCACAAGAATGTGTAGGTCTAACATAGAAAGGAAATTAAATAATTATAAATAAAAGATACAACATGACAACATAAATAATTTGCATAAATGAGCTTTGTAAATCAAGATTTGTCTTATAAATGTGAATTTACGGCATATGGATAATATATTGAGGCATATTTGCATTATGTACTTTGCTTAATTATTCCATAATTGTTTACATAATTTTGTTTGTGTGTGTACTGATTGTTATAAGTGGTCACCCAAACTAAGTGTTTCTCTACTGAGATTTTAAGCTTAACATAAGTGTTAATCCTTGATGGCGTAAGTAATAGGAGTAAGGCACAAGGATTATCTGTAGGAACTAGGGCCAACCATCAAAAGTAAAAAGTACCTTGGGATGTGTCTTTTGATTAAAGAATGGTTGTATATGTAATGAAGGAAATTGTTATTTCTAAGTTTATAATTAAGAATTTAAGTTGTATGTAATATCTCTTTTGGATTACCATATCAATGTAATGATGTAAGACTATTTAAATGATAATGTTAAGTGATATGAAGTTTTGTAATATGTACATGTACAACATTAAATAGACAAATGAGCAATGATAATCCCTATAAATGAATAGAAATGTAAGCTATGAATGTATGTATAGGAATTTGGGTTCCATGTGTGTAGTGGTTGTAGGTTCCATATAGGGGGTGTTACAATACGTATTTCTAGTTCATGATTATGAGTATTTAATATTGAACTTTGATTTAGCATTATTATAATGTTAAATGCTTGATAAGAAGTAGGTTGTTGACTAAAAGTAGTTGATTTAATTTTATACAAATATTTTGTATGTATTATATTAAAGAAGAGTTATGCTTAACATAAGTAGCAGGAATAAAAGTTGGATAATTGAGACTATCATTGCATACCATGTTGGTTAAATTAACATAACGAGAATCATAAAGTTACATGGAAGGACATTTGTATCCGTTTTATTATGAATCATACGAAACTTGTTAATTTAAAGAATAACCAAATCAACCTCTTTGTGAGAGGATGATAATGGTATTTAACTATTAAATTCATACATGTGATGTGTTAGATGGAATAAGAATTCATAAAAGGAGGATATTTATATTTCACTAGATTACTAATGATGTTATTTGATATAGTCATATCTATTAAAGAAATGTTAATTTAAAATTTTGAAGATTTCAAATTATTTAAATCTAAATAGAAATTAAAGTTAAGAATGATGAAGCACTTTAATGAGATCATTATAGTGAGTTTTAAATTTTCATTTATCTATAGGGAGGGGGATTCTCTAATGAATATCTCCACAACTAAATTCATAAGAGTATGATTTTATGCAAGGAGGAAAATACAATATAAGATATTATATCATGCAATGATATTTCTTCTATAGCAATGCCTGGTACAATGACTTACCTTTTATAATTATAGTAAAATCAACTAGTAAGATTTCATATTAGATATGAAATGCTAAGTCTTTGAAACAGTTAAATTTAATGATTCACAGATGTAATTCGGTTGAATCATATATTAGCCATTAAGTTTAAAACTAAATTGGGTAATAAAAGGTTATGAGATATCCAAAAGATTGGATATAATCTTATAAACCTATTGAATAAATTGTTTGTTTCAATGTGTACTTATAAAAGAATGATTTTGAGATAAGTAGTGGGAGTAAGATGAAATTTGAAAAGTTCAAATCTCGAGATTGTACATCCAGTTGGAACCATTGCTTTTGTTGATACATTTGATGTATAGATGAAAGACTATAAGATATTAAAAGATTCATTTTCATAATAAATTCAAAGACTTTATTTTGGAGATGATTGTGAATTTATCATATCTATAAGAAGGTTATTCGGAGTATAGGCTTCATCTTCAATCGGAGTATTTAGATACATATTGCCTATAGAGAACAATAATTCTAATTTTTAATTGTTAAAAATATAATTGTACAAGAACAATACTTATTGGATATGAAAACAGAACAACTTAATTATAGGAATTAAATCAATATAGATATATTGGAAGTTCTTCACCTATTCTAAGTCCAAGTGTAAAGATAATGTACTAAAGATATTTGGTATTTGAGATATCATATACTTGTGAAGTATTAAAGATATCCATCATTCTATGTATGAGATAATATTTTGAGTTCAAGAAGATAAGGATATTTAATTCAGAAGTAAATCCTAATTAAGGTTTATTTTACTTAAGAAAAATATCATTCAAGATTGGAAAGGTTCTAATATAGCAATGCATAATGAATTTTTTATTTAGTGGAAATGATTAATTAGAGCAATAAGTTCTCTAATGAACTTGATAGAGTTCCAACTTGCTCCACTTGCATCCTTAATCGGTATAACCACCCAAAGCAGTATAAAATCTCATTTTAAATCCTAGAAAAGAAGAGGGTCGTGCAACACATCAGAAGTAGGAAGATAGGCACATTTTTTGTGGATTTTCGTAGAGAATCAAATGATTTCAAAAGATCTCAAAGTTGCCACGCCAAGTTCCAACTTTGTTTTCCAACTCATAAGCCTTCTATTCTCTCCTCTCTCATTTGTTTTTATTTAGTTATTATATGGAGAAGATGTATGGACTTGTTGTGTGAATTTTTTTTGATGAATTGTAATGGATTTCTATGTAGGTTGTAGGGTCGCTCTTACCATAACTATGTAAGAACTCACTTTAGTTTAATGTATGGTTGCTTTAATGCTTATGATGTGTGGATTTTATTTGCCTTGCTTACATTGAGAAATGGAATTAGGAAATCCATTTGGATGTATCGTGGGAGTAGGTAGCCTTGAGAACACTTCACACATTAATCTAACATGAAATTTAGATAGCGATCTTCGATGTTTTGATGGCTACCAAAGAGGTTACTTTATATCCACTTAATGGTTAAGTAAAATGTGTATGTTGAGAGATCACATGCCAAACTTTAATCATTATTTTGGGCTTAATTGGTCCGATTATTGAGAAATTAAAGGTCAATACATTAGAATGCCTAGGACTAAGCATGATTACATTACCAAAGTTAGGGATTACATAGTATGGAGAAAATGACCTTGACCTTTATAATTTGATTCTCTAAACAAAATTTTGTTCTTATTTTTATGACATTTTGAAGTGCGTTTACATGCCTTAAAATTTTGAATTTTTGCAATTTCAATATCTCATTATTTAGTTTACTCACACAATATTCAATTTGAATTACAAGGTGACTAGCTAATTTTGAAGGGCATGATACCTTGCTATACTATTTTATAGAAGCTGTATATTTGAGGTATAGCAACTTCAATTAATTTTAAAACTTTGAACTAAACATGAAGTAGCTATAAAGTTTTTAGTGTTATTACCATAAATTAGGCCTAACATCAACTTTGATTTGAGCTTTCCTTTTACTTTTATTTGATACTTCTTTCTTTTGTGTAATAAATGTAGACATAGAAGAATTTTTGGAAGTAATCTAGGTGGAGATTCTCTCAGATATATTCTCGTCTGTACATAGCATTCCATACAACACTAGATAGCTTCAAGGGGTACAATTATTTTACGACATGTCTCTTCATCGTTGTCATCTTCTTTTTCACTGCATACTTTTCTGATCCTCCATCTCCTCCTTAGCTAGTGTTTCATTGGTTAAGGAGCTGGTGTTTCATTGGTTAAGGGGTATTGCATTCCCACCAACTATTACACCCTTTCCCGTCAATACTTCTTCCACTCTTTGCATCATCACCTTTCCAACCTTTCATACCTATCAAATTTGTCTTTCCATTTCTAGCTTTGACTCTAGAGCATACAAACTTTATCTAACACTAAGAAGGATGATTTCCTAGCTCTATCATCCCACATCCTTCTTGCACCTTAAAATAACACATAACCATTGGAAACCACCACCATCAAACCTCCACCAGTGTTCAAGCCCCAGAAAATTTGTAATCATGTTGTTCGTGATCATAAAGTTTCTAACCTTACTTTAACCCTGTTAAAGAAATATATGGGAAGTTTGTTGTCTGTCTAGAAATTGAAACACTTGATGATGGATCACGAAGTTAGGAAGAAACAGTAATTAGCTTCTTTTTTAACCAACGTCCACCATTTTCAAACATAAAAAATAGGCTCACCAAATATGGCATAACAAAGGTCTAGCAGATGTCTTTCTAATAAAGGAAAATCAAATTTTATTCATCTTCAATTTAGCACATGTAGCACACAAAATGTTACAGGAAGGACCTTGGTATGTTGGGAATCAAACACAAGCGGGTGAGTTATGCTCGTATCTGTTTGCTGTGGCACTTAACAAGGACCTTCCATAAAAAATGCCTATTATGATACCTAATGACAGAAGCCACTTATGGGAGGACATTGTTGTAGTTTATTACTAATGGAAACCTCTTGCAAAACATGAAGGAAAAATATAGAAAACCATGGGGAAAATTTTCAAAATATGTGAGGAGTTAACTTTGACAGAAGTAGTTGATAGTAACAGTGTAAGCAATGTAATTACTGAAACACAAACAATAGCAAAGAGCCCTTTTAGCAAAGTATCTGCAACTAATCCTAATAATGAAATTAAATTCCGTGCTAATAGTGTACTCTCCCCATTTGCAGATCTTACAGGTGAGTTATCTTCTTCAGTTGATAATATTAAAATAGGTCTTTCAATTGATAACACCTGATAAGGCAAGTCATTAGACCTTTATACCAGAATAGAAGCTACAACCATAAGTTGTTAATACCACACATCTAAACCAAAAAGGAAGCTATCATTGATCATAAGGATGTCAGTATGCTATTTCCGATAGTAGAAAAGAGGAGATCACAGAGGAGAAAAGGTAAAAGCTCTACAAACAAAAACCATTAATATTTCAATTATAGTATGGAATGTTCGAGGATTGAACTGCCCTACAAAGCAAAATGCTTTAAGGGATTTTTTTGATAGGGAAAAGCCTTTAATAGTAGGACTACTTGAGATAAAAATAAAGTCAGATAATCTAGGCAGGTTAAACTGACTAGGATTATATTGGAAGCAGATCACCAGTCATTCACACTATACATATGGGAAAGTTATTATTTATTATAAGGCCGATATGATTAGAGGGGGGTCCTCCATTCAACAGATCAGCTTATACACCTAAAAGTATCATTTCTATATGAGAAAATTGGTATCATTATTGCTTTCATTTATGTCAACAACTTCAGGTTCCAGAGATCAATATTATGGAATGATCTAATCAATCTTCATAGAGGACTTAATTTTCCATGGCTAATATAAATGGACTTCAACTCTACCCTTTACAGGTCAAGGCTCAAGGAAATTGCATCCTCCATAGTTAGTCAGAGGATTTCAAGTAACGTATAGTCAAATTGGGAGTGACTGATCTAAGGTACAAAGGCTACAATTTAACATGGTCAGTTAAACAATCTTCAAGATGGTGCTTCCAAAAGAAACTAGGCCGTGTGATGGTCAATGCCAAATGGATAGTTCATTTTCCCAACAACTCTGATATATTTCAGGAACCTCTTTTTCCAAACCATGCCCCTATTAAAATCGAGAATCTATTCTAAAAAACTGCTAGCTTTCATCCATTTCAATTTATCAATTATCTAGCTTATGATCCAGGATTCTTTGAAACTTTTAGGAGAGGCACTAATTGTGCCTTAAGAGGAACCAATTGTGCCTTAAGAGGAACCAATTAGTTTAAATGTGTACAATAGTTGAAGGCAATCAAACAAAAAATTAAACTATTGCATTCCTTAAGGGGCTCAATAGATGAATCATCAGTAAACACAAAGGATGATCTATCGAAAGTTTAGAAATTACTAGCTCTCTCACCCTTTAATTTTACACTCCTTGTAAAAGAGAAACAAGCTCTATTAGCTTAGTTAACTACAACTAAAAATCATAAATCCCTATTACAAGAAAGAAATCGAGTAAGTTAGTTAAAAGATGGAGATATAAGCTCAATTTTTTTCTTCAATTCTATCCTAAATTGTAAAAAAGAAAAAAGATCAATTTAATCATTAACAATGGGGGATCATTACTTCAAAACCTATTAAAAATTCAAAATGAGGCTATAAGCATATTTTGTGAGTTACTTAGATCTCCCATTGTAGCTTTTTGTTCAACTGTTGAACTTTTAGCCCTCAACTTGAAGCAAATTATGCAAGTTGACAGTGAGTTATTAACAAAAGTTATGGAAGACAAGGAGATTGTGGAAACAATTTTCAACATGGATGGCTGACAGTGCATGTTGAATGCAATACAAAATTTACCTAACTCTGAATAGTAAAAACTTGTAAACGTGGTGCTTCGAGATCATATCCATAAGCAATGTTTAGTTGGGGGTTTGGGGTTTAATGCAATTGAGAAAATAAAATAAAATTAAACAAGTCAAAACAAATTATAGCAAACAATCGAAAATGATAAAATTGATAAATGTGTGTGAAACCCAGTTCGCGAATCAATCTCAACCTATATATGATTAAACATCTTTCATTTTTAAAATGCTTTCACACCTCTCCTAGAACTATTGATCATGGACTATTAATAAGCTATGCTAATCTCGATTTTCTCTTAAAACATATCTAATTAAGAAACACTCGTTAATTAAACCTAACCACTAAATAATATATGATATGATCTCTAGATTCAATTGGGTAGCCACATTATGAAATGGAAAATGGACCAATCTAAGCAACATCTACATAAGCTTAGGTCATTTAACCTAGGCTACGTTATCCCTAATGATTAAAAACCATTAGTTTCTATATACAAATCCAAATACAATAATTACAGATTGTATTAGCGATTCTAGCATTGAGTTCAAAATATAAACAATCTAATGAAAACGAGAATACCATTATCCATACATGATGACCTAAATTGATTAAACAAAGGATAACATAAATAATTGTGAGAGAGAGATCCAACAATAAACAAAGATAAGATAAACTTAATCGTACATCCAATGCATTAATTTAACCTTCTAATTGGGGTTGGGATGGTTAGACATCCATCTTCTCCATCGATCTCTAAGCATCTGCCATTAACACCTCTATCTCCATTGATAACTAAATAGAAATGAAGAAAATCATAGGTCTAGTCCCTTTCATTCGAGTTCTTTAGCTGCTATCACAACTTATTGCTTTATATAGTAAAACCTAGGTTTAAAAGTGGATAGTTGGCTTTCTAACCAATATAAGTGTGTTTCCCACAACTGTCACGACTTACTGCTTTATATAGTAAAAACTAGGTTTAAAAGTGGTCAGTTGGCATTTCACCATTGTGACTAATGTCTTACAAGGTAAGTGGTGTCTCACACCTGTTAGACACTAATGGAAGTCCACCCTTACGTGCCTATTCAAAGAGAAAATATAGGACACGTGACAACACGTCTCAAGACCAATTCTCAGCCTTACTAGGTCTGCAGGACAATTTCTTTCAAAGAGTGGGGTTAGTGGAAGATGGGAACTAAGTGGACTTCATAGTACTTTATTTTAGCTATTTAGTTATAACTACTTCTTAGTGGCTTAATTGATCTTCTAAGGTCTTTAAGCTACTCATCATTTCCTACTAGAATTTAAGAGTGCTCGTTGCCAAACTCATTACGATCTCCTCTAAAGACATCTTATTAGCACGTGGTGGGGATAGTGGAGGTAAAGGCTCTGGCTGAAAGTGGGATTGCTCTTGATGGTAGCTTGATGGAGAAGTGAATATGCATTGTGTATCCTGCAAAAAGGAACACGTACAAAAAGAATAACCCAAGCAAACTTCACGTACCTTAGTTGGTCATCCCTTGGTACTTGCGCAGCTAAGGGTGTGAAATCCGCTACTTGATGGTCAAACCTGGAAGCAGCAACAAATGGAAACTCAACATCATAACAGGGATAATATGAAAAATCAAAATCAAAAGCATATTGATAATGAACCATATCACTAAAAGATCGCAAAATCAGAAAAATCTGTAAAAATAAAACAAACAAAAGACAAGGTAACTAGGAGCAACGAAACCAAAAAAAAAAACAAAAACATCACTAAAAAGCTATCAAGAAATTCGCTAGCAATGGCACCAAAATTTTGTACTGTTGTCGCCTACAACCAAATTGAAAAAAAAACTAACTTCCTGCAATACAAATTAATGTAGTAATGGAAAGTAGGGATTGTTCCTACAAGGAATTTTTAATAGCAAATGTTGTACGAGTTTAAAACTTGAACAAATGGGAGGTTTTGGTTCACGTAATTTAAGAAATTAGAAATTAAAAAATTAAAATTAAATGAAAATATTCAGATTTGGAAATTCAATAAACAAACCTTGGTTTCAGGTCACCGTTGTTATCACACTAATATGGATCCTTGATATAAAATTCAATTCATCAATAAACATTTATTGGGTGATGTTTTCTCTTAAGTGTAAATGAATAGAAACATGTATTCTAAGCATTCTTATTAGTCAACAACTTAGATACAATCGTAAGTTCAATTGAGTAATAACTTTACGAACTAAGAAACCAATGAACAAGATAACAAATGTATGATATGCATTTAATCGAGATGAGTTGCTTCTTAGAATTTCCAAGTCTAACGTAAAGATGGTAATCCCAATTGCCACTTGTGATTAGCAAAATTGAACATCATATTTCACTAATCTGGCTATTAAACGAATCAATTCCTAGTGTCCATCCTAGAAATTAACCAATTCAATCATAAAAAGCAATTCGAAAGGCATTCAATATTCGTCAACAAAGCAAACTTTATTGGAACACCTCACACATAATAGATGATAACATGGTTTCCCTCAACCAAGAAAAGGAATTTAGCTACTCATAACAATAGAGAAAATCAACAAAGAAATAACCAAATGTAAAGTGTCCATCCCTAGTCTTTTCCTAGAATATACAAAAATTCTTAGAGAAATACAGCAGAAATTGAAAGACCTAACTATATCTGACCAAAAACAAGAAGAAAAACTGCAAAAACGTAAACCATCAAATGTTGGTAGACATGAATAGTAGCAATCCCCCTTTTTATGCTTAGATTCCCTTCATTTTCCATGATCTTTTGCAGAAAATCTATCCCCCAGATTTAGGTGGTCAATCCCCATTAATAAGGACGCAATCTGATTTTCAATTAAGTTTCCTTTGCGTCTTTTTGACTCAATTTCATCTCTTAAGTGTTGAAAATCATCTAGAACAATTAAGAAACAAATTCATCAATTTGAATAATAATTTCAAAAGATTAAAGAGATTTATATACAAAATAAGCACAAAATGACAACTTAACACTTAGGCTTTAATTATTTATAGATGTAGTATTGTAATTTTTTTATCATGACTATTATTTTGAACTCCATTGTTGTTAAGAGAGTTAACCCTTCTTGAAGTAGGTCTTTTTTCTACATTTAATAAACATTAGAATTTCCTTTCATTACCTTCCTATTCTGTACCCTTGTTCATAACATTTTGGTTCCATTGCCTGGAAACACATAACACACAAACAGACCACAATGGTACAAGGGACACGCAATACCCTAATTATTCCACTACCTACTGCACAACACGTAACTACTGATTTATCAAAAACTCGCCCCTCTTCACCAAACACTACCACCACAATAGACCCTATATCCATTCAACTTGCTATTATAGCTTCACGATTGAATGGCATGGACGCTTTTAGAGCTGACATTGCTATCCTAAAAGCTCAAACCAAGACTACACTACCCTCTACTTCAAAAGTTGACAATAGAGGCAAAGGAGTAGAAACCACTTCTGGACAATAGGAAGAAAGGTGCCCCAATTAAATTGAATTAGAAGAAGAAGAAGGTGACAATTCATGGGAGAGATGAAGCCCAAACCACTACCCCTACTTCAAAATTGAATTTCTTAGATTCGATGGAGGAGACCCTCGTGGATGATTCTTTAAAGTGGAAAAATATTTCCGTTATTACCAGATGTCAGAAGATCTTAAAGACAATATTGTAGCAATATACCTAGATGGAGATGCTTTGGATCTGTTCTCTTAGCCCAACAATGAACACATCGTAATTTACTAGGATGAGCTAATAAAAGCTTTCTAGGAAAACTATGAACCTGTTGAATTTCAGAACCCAGATGAGTATCTCTGCAACGTTCGACAAACCGATACTATCCAGGAGTATCAACAAGAATTTGCAAAGCGATCGGCGAGAGTGACTAATTGGCTTGATCATTGTTTATTGGGAGTTTTGTCAATGGTTTGCGGGAAGATTTGAAAGCAAACGTCCGCATCCATAAACCTCACACTGTATGTGAGGCTATGAGTCTTGTGTTGGAATTTGAATCCAAATTAAGGATTAATCGAGGTCTACAAGGCTCCAATGGGCAAAATTTCAACTGATCTAGCCTAGCTCAACTTGCCTAAACTAATGAAGGTCAAAATACAACCATATTCCCATGGCATAATAATCCAACTTGAAATTGGGATACAGAGAGACAAGCGTAGCTTGCTTGTGGCCTTAGTTTCCAATGTAATGAGAAATACAATCCTGGACATCACTGCAAAAGAGACTCTCTTGGACGCTTCCCAAGAAACCAGCTTAGGCATCATTCAAACATATCTTAGCTAAATCAGGTAACGAGACTCCACTTTCCCTATTTCACTCTCTATTGTCTGACTATGCTTCTGTATTCTAAGAATCCAAATTACTCCCACCTTTTTAAAACCACACCCATTCCATACCACTCATACCTCTTATAACCCCACCAAATGTTTGACCATATAGATACCCCTTCTCCCAAAAGACCGCAATTGATTACCAAGTAGTAGAGTTGTTAGCTAACGGGTTCATTCATTGCTTTTGCCAACCTAGTCCTTTTAGTCAAGAAAAAAGATGATACTTAGAGGATGTGTGTTGATTACGGTGCCCTTAACAAATTGACCATACCTGATGAATATCCTATACCCAATATTGATGAGCTACTGATGAGTTATATGGGGCAACTGTATTCTTAAAATTTTATTTACGATCAAGCTATCACCAAATTCGGGTCAATCCACCAAATATTTCAAAAACAGATTTTCGAACACATTTGGGTCACTATGAATATGTGATGATGTCATTTGGACTGTCCAATATGCGAACAACTTTTTAAGGAGCTATGAATGACCTATTTAGGTCGTTTTTATGTAAGTTTATCCAGGTATTTTTTGATGATATCTTGGATTACAACAGAAGCATGTCACAACATAGTGGGCATTTTTGACAAACCCTACAACTGCTTCAGATGCTTCGTCATTTTGCAAAAGCATCAAAGTGTCTCTTTGGTCAATCCCAGATTCATTTTCTTGGACACATGGTAAGCTTCCAAGGCATACAGGGTGAGGATGACAAGATCACAGTGGTGCAAGCTTGGGCCACATCATCAAATGTCAAGGAATTACGAGGATTTTTGGGAATAACAAGATACTACCGCTATTTCGTGAAACATTATGAGCTGGTCAATAAAACTCTCACCAATCTAAACCACTAGTCAATTGACACGGAACAAGCCTTCA
Source organism: Erythroxylum suave (assembly GCA_027563595.1). Taxonomy (NCBI): domain Eukaryota; kingdom Viridiplantae; phylum Streptophyta; class Magnoliopsida; order Malpighiales; family Erythroxylaceae; genus Erythroxylum; species Erythroxylum suave. The sequence goes on from JAOSBN010000009.1 coordinate 733,562, forward strand.
AAAACCTTAAAGGAGTGTTGACTTCAGTTCTGGTTTTGGGCCTGCCATATTTTTCTCAACCGTTTACGGTCGAATGTGATGCATCATCTAAGGGTGTGGGAGCTATCTTGCTGTAAGATGAGCATCTTGTGGCTTACTTTAATAAGATATTTTCTCTTTCTAATAGATTAAAATCTGCTTATAATCGTGAATTATTAGCCTTGGTATTAGCTTTGGAAAAGTGGAAACATTATTTGCTCAGTAGACTTTTGTTCATTAAGACGGATCATTTCACTCTCAAGTATCTTTTATAGCAGTAAATCAAAACAACGAAGTATCAATGACTATTGTTAAAACTAATGCCATTTGACTTCACCTTCATTGATCGAGCTGGAAGGAAAACAAAGGGATCAATGCTTTATCCTGACATTCCCATCAGGTAGAACTGTTCACATTGGTTATCCCTTTTGTCCTTAATTTGTTGGAACTACAACAAGCATTAAAATAAGACCCCTATACCAATGAAATCATGTAGCACTGGCCGCTAATCCATCCTTACAGCTAGTTTTTTTTATCACAGGTCAGAAACTCTACTACAAAATCAATTGGTAATTCCTGACCATTCCATTTTGCAAGAACAACTTCTATTTGAGCCACATAACATGCATACTACCAGTCATGGGGAATTTCTTAAGACTTTTCAATGGGTGTCAACTTATTTTTTCTAGCCACGCCTTTAACATAATGTATGTCAATATGTCCAGAATTGTCTACAATGCCAATAAAATAAATATGAGACCCTGGTCCCAACTGGTGTTCTTCAACCGTTGTCCATCCCTGACTGAATTTGGGAGGTATTTCTCTTGATTTTATAATGGGCTTGCCATTATCCCATCATTATGATACCATTTTAATGGTGGTGGACAAACTCAATAAGTATGCCCATTTTTTCGCTTTGAAGCATCCATTCATAGCCAAAAGTGTTGCTGCAAGTTTCTATCAAGTGATTATCTATTTACATGGCATTCCGCGATCAATTGTTTCTGATATAGATGTCATTTTTCTAAGCAATTTTTGGCAGAAGATCTTTAAGCTTTGCAAAACTATATTGAAGATGACTATAAGCTACCACCCTCATTCAGATGACCAAATGGAAGTGACTAATCATTGTTTGGAAACTTATTTGCATTGCTTTGCTTAAAAGCAACAGAAGATTTGGAGTAATTTTCTCTACTAAGCAGACTATTCCTACAATACAAGATTTCACACTTCAATAAGCAGCACTCCTTTTTCAATTGTTTATAGACATACACCACACCCTCTCTATCCATATGTCTCAGAAGAAACTCTAAATGTGAAATTGGAGATCCAACTATTACAGTGGGAAGATATGTTAAAGGTTCTTAAAGATAACTTGTTAAAAGCTCAATCTCGCATGAAGACTCAAGTTGACACCAAATGGAGGGACCTCACTTTCAATGAGGGTCATTCGGTATTCTTATGAGTGCATCCATACCAACAGAAATCTTTGGCTAAACTAAGGTACGAGAAATTTGATCCTTGGTATTTTATCCTTTATAAAATTTTAGGTCGTATTGGAAATGTAGCGTATGAGTTGGAACTACCTCCCACTTCAAGAGTTCACCTAATATTCATATGACTTTTTTATGATTAGTAAGGGGCCAATTACCTGTGTCATCTGCAGTTGATTTACCCGTCATTACCGATTGGGAAATTATTCTTAAGCCTACCAAAGTTCTGTCTCACTGTTGTGTTCACGAAGGGGGTGTTCTGACTTTAGAGTTACTCATTGATTGGAAAAATCGCCCTGTAGAGGAAGCAACATGGGAAAATTATGATTTTTTTCGCACCAATTTCCATATTTTTTCCTTGAGGATAAGTCACATTTCCAGAAGGGAGGAATTGATGGAAGTCCTCCCTTGCGTGTCAATTTAAGAGAAAATATAGGACTCGTGACAACACCTCTGAAGACCAATTCTCAGCCTTACTGGGTCTGCAGGACAGTTTCTTTCAACGAGTGGGGTTAGTGGAAGATGGGAACTAAGTGTGGTTCATGATTCTTTATTTTAGCTATTTGGTTATAACTACTTCTTAGGCTTTAGTTATTTATAGATGTAGTATTGCAGTTTGTTTTATCATGATTATTATTTTGAATTCCATTGTTGTTAAGAGAGTTAACCCTTCTTGAGGTGGGTCTTTTATCTACAATTAATAAACATCAGAACTTCTTTTCATCACCTTCCTGGTTTGTACCCTTATTCATAATAGGCACTCTCACACCTATGCAGTTGGTGTCACAGTTGTGAGACTACTTACGACTGTGACACTTTTCTAATGTGGCCGTAAGCTCTTCCATCTCTCATTCTTCATTGTTCTACTTTATTTTGTCTCTTTTTCTTGTAATCTTCTTTTTCTTCTTTCTCCATGGAAATCGAGTATAAACATTGAGTAAATGGCTCAATGAGTATGCTTTAGTGTCACTTTAGCTCCTTCACTTTTGAAATGTACTTAAAATCAAATATGAGCTTAAATAAGTGTCTTAAGCAGTTTAAGGCATTAATCAATAAGTGTAATGGATTAAATATATCATCATTTAAACATATATTAATAGCATAAAAGGACCTGCTCCAAATGGCCTAAATGGCTTTTTCGTTCAAAAATCTTAGAGCATTGCAAGTTAAAGATGCAGTGAAAGAATTTTTTTCCACTAGTGTATTACTTAAAGGAAATGAACAAAACTTTTATCTGCTAGGTACCAAATAGTGTTAATCCCTTAACCTTCAATTAATTCTAACCTATTGCTTATATAAACTTTCTTTATAAGGTTATATCTAAGATTCATGCTTCAAGGTTGAAGAAAGTGGTAGCTCCACTCATCAGTGACAATCAAGGGGCCTTTATAAGCAATAGGAAGATTACAGACAACATAGTAATCATACAAGAACTTCTTAAAGATTACTCTAAATCAAATTTAGGCTCAAATTACAATATCAAATTCAATTTCCAAGAAGCTTATGATATTGTGTGCTGGAGTTTTCTATGGAAGATGATTTCTGCTTACAAATTTCCAAGAAAATTTATCAGCTGGATCTAGGAGTGTATGTCCATGGAAAGCTATTCAATCTTAGTTAATGGTAGCTCTTTAAAATATTTCAAAGCTTGGATAGACCTAAGGTTGGGGGACCCTCTTTCTAGCTACCTTTTCAATATGTTCATAGAAGTTTTTAACTCAATAGTCAAGTTTGAAGTGGAATCGAATGCTAACATTAAACATCACTAAAAAAATTGGACTTACTAACATTGCTTTTGTAGATGATTTACTCCTGTTTTGTAGTGAGAAATAGATTGTATTAATAGCTATATGAAGGCTTGATAGTTCTAGATTGCATCATGTTTTAGGGTATAGTTTGATATGTGTTTAGCTGATAATTCGATCATTTAGTATATATTTAGGCTAGAATTGTGATTGTTTGTTAATTATTTGTGGTTGCCAGTATTTCAGGGTTAATATCAAAGAGTAGAGGAGTTTTGGAGGGAATTCGAGCCATAACACAAACCCAAGATCATGGTAGATAGGCTATGATCTTGATAGAAGCACTAGGATTGGACCACGATCATGGCAAGTAGGCCACAATTGTGATAAAAGCACCAGCATTGACCCACGATCATAGCTCGTGACAGAGAGCTTACTGAAGGGCTATGATCGTGTAATATAGGCCACGATTGTAACACCTGTACATGCCCTAGGAGGATATCCAAATGCCATATATAACAGCACCCAAAACATATACCAACAATTTCAAGCATTCTCATAAACTCAAGGAAATAAGCTTTACAATCCATTAGGAAATTTTTTTATGATCAAGACATAATTTACATCATACATGTTGAACTTTTCAAATTACAAACCATAATTCCAATTTTGACCTCTACTATAGTTATTACAAACCATACACACCTAAAATACAAATTCCAATATGTCTTATTACATTATGTACATCACATAAGCAAACTCAAATATACATTTTGTCAAAACAAAACACATCCTTCTTTGGCCATTGCAGTTGTCTTTTTCCCAATCTTTAAAGCTTCTTATAAAAACCTACATGGAGGCAAAACCATCGTGCTAAGTATAAAGCTTAGTGGGGAATAACTAAACAAGATATAATTTGGTGACCATTTCTAGAAATCCTCTAACATTCACATATATAGAATCATATCACATTTCAAACAATCTTTAATTGTTCATATAAATGCGCAATCCAAACAATATGTATCTCTGAGCAGAATATGCCATATCAAACAGGATATATTTGCTTCAGAGCAAAACTTACAAGTATTATAATAGAATACCAAAATTTTAGAACTGAACTTTAAAGTACCAGAACAGAATTTGTCTGTATTAAAATAGTATATGATTATATCATAACAAAACTTAGTTATTTCAGAACAGAGCTTGATTATATCAAAACTGAGTATGCAACAAAATTAAAAAAAAATAGCCTACTAATCCTTTTTATAGAAGTGGGTATTGGGACCAGTACAGAATACACCATGTTTGGTATCTAAAACAGAAGAGACTTAAGTCTCTAAAATAGAAGACACATAAGTGTCTAAAATTAGAAGACACCAGAGTATCTGGCACAGAAGACACCTTAGTATCTAATTACAGAGGCAACTGCAAACCCTTCTAGGCATGCTTATTTACCTACAACTAGGACTCAGTAATTTTAAAGCAAACCATTTCAGATTTCAAAATTTTATGCAAAAGTTGTAGTACAACAACATATTTCATTATTCTATTTCTCCAAATGACCTAATTCATTAACATTTGATCAAACATAACATACCTTATAAATATAAATATGTGCATTTATGCATCAATAGAAGTGTTGAGTCATCACACATTATATATATGCACACAATTAGAAAGCACTTCCAATACAACCCCAATTATCAAACTCCTTGGACAACTGATGGTCTGTAATTGTCACAATGTTATCACATAAATTCTTAATTCCCAAACATCCATATCCAATTCATAATACATAAGCCTTATGAACTCATTCATTTTTTATCACACCAAGCAATTCAACATTGTATTCATCATTATTAAACCATACATTCCTTTATATTATCATCTCCATTAATAATGCATAATTAAACTAACTATTACTCAATTACTTGCGATACCAATTTAAGTTTAAACACTCTTTAAACAAGTCCATTTAAATACTATTGTACCAAATAAAAAACAGAACCTTATATAGTTCATCAGTTACAAAAAACCCCATTTTTTTGCCTTCCTAATCATTTCACACAATTGTGAGATAAGTGACCTGAAACGTTCAAACAACTATTTTCATAGGATAAGTTCTTGGATCAGTTTTGTATGGTTATTCTGACCTAGAAACTAACATTTTTAGACAATATGTTCTGTTAAAAAAAATGTTCCTCTATGTATTAAGTTTCAAAATAAACAAAGTTATTTCAATTTTTTTTCATTATTAGAAGAGTTATACATAAAATACTACAGACTATTCTCAACCATGGTCAACAACCATAACTCAACTTCAAGCTAAATTTCAAAAAACTTAGTGACAGAAATAAAATTTGATTTCTACGTGAAAGTTGTAGATAAATGTATATAGTTTAATTTGAATTAAAAATCATTACATTTTGATGTCTACAGGTCAAGATATGGCTAATAAGTATCTAATATATATCACGTTTCTAACCACAATTCTTCATTAATTTAGTATACATTTTATGCACTCAAACATCAAAGAATACATGTTCTATCATCATACCATGTTTAGTACTCCCTTACCTCTTTAAACTTCAAAGAACAACTTTAAATCACTTCAAAGATCCAGCTACACCAACAATTCTTAGCAATCAGCTCTTATGTAAGATTAAGGTGCAACTTTCAACATCGACAAGCTAACAACAAATAAAATTACAAGACCATCTTCATAATAAAATAACTAATAAAGCTTCCAAGTGTTGGTGATTCAAACTTCAGCAATTCCATAAGTTGAGAGGAAGAGAGAGTGGTTTCGATGGGGAAAATGCAAGAGTGGAGAGAATAATGCAGAATCACCAAATGGTTTAGATGATTCAGCACTTATGAGTGCTAGGTGTCATTACCACCACATGACAGTTAACACTACATCTTGAAGTCCATTTTCCCTTCATTCAATCTATCCCTTTGAAAAACTCCAACTGAGCCACTTGTCCTCTTATTATATTGCCATTTGTCACACAATGAGTGGTGCCAAATGGCACTTACTCATAATCATTCTAATATTCATTTACCAACTTAACTTGTCTTTTGACGATTTTTTCTAGTCCAAATGTACATTTAAATACCTCAATTCTCTAATAGCTTCAATTAATTCCAATTCACTAACTATGGTCCAGCAATACCAAAATTCAAGTCATATGCCTTCCACTTTCAAATCATAGCATACTTTTAACTCATATCATACATGTACTTTCATAAATATGTAACATGTCATCTAGGGTATATTTTGAGGCCTTACAATGATTATGGCCAGTGTCAAGACCAATGCGGGGATGCTTCCAAACTTAAGTATTCAAGGGACTTTTCGATATGTTTGGACTCCGTAAAAATCCTAGGTGACTAAAAGATAAAAAATAAAAAAAGCCTTTCTGACACATACACTTGTTCCGCAACCACCATTCACAAGTTTTTAGGCTATTCACACAAAATCAAAAAGCTTCAAAGTGTGAAAGGTGGGAATCGGGACTAATAATTAGGAGCTTCCATCAAGCTTCCATTTTCTATATTTTTAGATACAAAAAAGGAAGAAAGTTACCATTGTATTTGTTTTATTTTTTCAGTATGTTTTATATTCTAGATAATATGGATATGGTTGAACTTGTTATGAGTGGCTGAATTTATTATAGAGATTACTTTTAAACTACTTGTTGAACTCCTACTTTGCTGTGTTTTACGAATGATTGCTTTTGCTAAATGTTATGCTTAAACCTTACAATATATTGAGAATTGAGTTGGGTAAATTGTGTAGGGATGTATAATGAGAGTTGACACCCTATAGACCTGCATTTTTCAAGTTAATTGATTAGTTAGAGAGAGATCTTGATTACCCATAGGATAGCTTCATAACTAGTTAAATTGGTGGACTAATTTTGTAGATCGAGAGATTACTTAGTTAATTCCATTTAATTTGGCTAGGGATATTTGAATACACCTTAAGAGAGGATGATTAAAACATTAGGAAATATTATATGTGGCATAATTCAATCAACATGGTAAGAAGGAGACATGATAAGAAAAAAGTGATCTGTAATCTTTAATTTTGAAATCAAAGTTTTTGCCTTTGTTACTAGTTTGTTTGATTTAGTTTATTTTTTATTTTTTACCATATAAATTTGAGTCTTAAACAAAGCACAACTTGAATTAAGTGGTGCCTAAATGCAATCTCTATAGGATGATATCCACTTTTTACCGTAAGTAACGACTTGTATACTTGCAGTTTTTAGCATAAAACAAATAGTTTATTTTTACATTCAACAAGTTTTTGGAACCTTTGCCAGGGAATGTTTTGTTTGGAATCTTGTTTAGTTTGGGTGACTTTGATTTAAGAGTGTTTGATACTCTTCCTTCCATATTTGCAGGTGTATGAACACAAGGAGCACAAAAAGGTCTAACAAGCTTAGCGAAGAAGCATTTTTAGACATTACAAGCATGAAAAAGATCTAAGAAGAGCTAGACGTCAAGATAGAAAACAAAGGAATATGGAAAAAGAAGGAGAGCAAGGAGGGGCTGAGAGGACATTCATGGACTTTATGAGGTCAGGTTTCAGTCCTCAAGGAGGTGCAAGGCCTGTAATTTAAGCCAATAACTTTGAGATCAAGTTGGCACTCCTCAACATACTCTAGAGTAGTATGTAGTTTTATGGGGGTCAAATGAAGATCCCAGTGCCCATCTTCCTAACTTCTTGGAGATCTATGACACCTTAAGTTTAATAGGATGTTTGATGATGCTGTGAGATTAAGATTGATTCCTTTTACCTTAAAGGATTGGGCAAAGGCATGGTATAACTCACTTAGTTTAAGGAAAATCACTATTTGGGAGCATATGGCCCAAGCTTTCCTAGCTAAGTACTTCTCCTTGAGCATGACAACAATAGTCATCAAGAAGATCACAAACTTTCAACAAAGTGATGGGGAGTCGTTGTATGAATCCTAGGAAAGATTTAAGAAATTACAAAGAAGTTGTCCCCACCACAATCTTCTAAAGGAGTTTCTTTCACAAACATTCTACAATGGTGTGAATCATAGCACAAGGCAAGCCATAGATGCAGCTGCAGGATGGTCTTTGATGAGGAAACTATTAATGCAGCTCATAACCTTTTAGAAGAGTTGGCGAGAAATAATTGCATGTGGTCAAAAAGGGATGATTTCAATTAGCTCGATGATAGCCTTTCAAGTACAAATGTTTGCCCTCACCAAGTAGTTGGGCAACATAAATGAAACTTTTTTATCTATAGTCAAGGCTATGCAATTGCAATGTGAATTATGCAGGTAAGACAACCATGGCATAGCTGAATGCTTCTTGCTAGAAGCCAGTGGTACAGAAAAAGTAAATTACTTGGGTCAGCTGCAAAAAGGTAACAATCCATACTCTAACACTTACAATCCTGGGTGGAAAAATCACCTAAATTTTTCATGGACTACTAACAATGCAGGTGGTCAAGTGAGAGCACAAGGACCTCCCAAATTTCAGTAAGACCGTCTTGATTCTTTACAGAGTAAAATGGATAAGTTAGTGGATGTATTGGGTTCAAAATTCTCAAGCCAAGAAGAAGGTCAAAGAAAACATGAAGAGAATGGAGGTAAAATTTGACTAGATCGTGAAGAATCACACTTCATCCATCCACAATTTAGAGGTATAGGTAGGTCAACTTGTTAATGCATTGTCTTCTGGGAATGTAGGAAGTTTACCAAGAAATACTGAGGCCAATCCAAAGAAACAACTTAAGGCTATCATACTTAGGAGTGGTAAGCAATTAGAGGAGCCAAATATGTAGAAGGATAGCCAACAAAAGGAGAAAGGTAAAGGAAAAGAGAAAGAAAAAGAGAAGGAAAAAGAGAAAGAAGAAGAGAAGCCATATGTGCCACTACCACCCTCAAAGCCTAAGATTTCATGTTTATAGAGGGTGAGACAACATTAAGTAGACACTCAATTCTCTAAATTCTGGTAGAAGTAGAAGAAGCTTTAGATTAATTTGTCTTTGGTGGAGGCAATGGAGTGTATGCCCAACTATGCAAAGTTTCTCAAGGACATATTGATGCATAAATGCACTTGGGAGGACAATCAGACTGTGACCTTGATAGCGAATTGCAATTTGATCATCACAAGCACAATACCTTCAAAACTACAAGATCTAGGGAGTTTTAGTATTCTATGTGTTGTTAGTGATTTTGAATTTTCTAAATGCTCATATGATTTAGACATAAGTATTAACTAGATGCCTTTGTCTATTTTCAGGAAATTGGGGCTAGAAGACATAAGTCAACATCCATGCTTATCTAATTTGTGGATCAATCCATCAAAAGTCCATTTGGGGTAGTAGAGACGTTTTAGTAAAGTGGATAAATTTATAATTGTTATTGATTTTTTTGTGTTGGATTTTGAAGAAGATACGAATTGTCCATTAACTTTATGTAGGCTCTTTATAAATACTGGTAAGGCATTAGTCGATGTGCTCGAAGGAAAACTGGTTTTAAGAATTGGTGATGAGTAGGTTGAATTCAATATGTCTAAATTTTTGAAGAAGCCAGTGGATGGAAGTTCATGTATGAAGATTGATGTTATGGATGATTATGTGAAGGAAGTTGAAAAGGAATTTGTTGAAGTGTGTAGGGATTGTTAGGGAGCCATGGATTCATACATCACATTCACAACAAGGCAGCTGAAGTGCTGGAATCTAAATTCCAACCTCGTGAAATCCTTAAAAATTCAGAATCTTAGATGCATGCATATATAGATTATAAAAACATGAAATTTCAACATATGTACCTTTGATAATGCTCCTCCTTTTTATAATCTTCTCTTTGTTTAGGTTGAAGAAAACATCAAACACCTTCCTTGATCACTCAAGAACACGCAAAGATGAAGAAAAAGCAGTATGTAAGGGTGGTTAGAGCACTAAACAAGATGAGTTCAAGAAGAAGCTCTAATGGAGAGATAGATCAAGATTATGTTTTATGCAATTTGATTGATGCAAAAATTACATACATTGCATGAACAAGACTCAAGACCACTTCTCATTTTCTCTAGAACACTTTTAAAACCCTTTTCCTCTTAATTAAGTATGTGTTTAACTTGTTACTATATGTGTACATAAATGAGGAATGTTAAGTCAAGAAACTTGAATATGGTAGTGTTGAGTGACCAATTGTCTGACACGTCACAACCTAGATGATTTTCACAGAAGGAAGATAAAAAGTCATAAATTTCAAGAGTACAGTAACTACAAGTTACATATGGTAATTTTTTTGAGAAGGAAGTATAAAGGGGAATCCTCTCAAATCCTCTGAAATTGATTTTTGTAGAACTCTCATAAAAACTGTTCATTACTCTACTCTTGATATCAAGCCCTTTCGGTTTACATTCTTATCTTCAGATACTAATCTCATTACTTTGAGAAGTTTCTACTGTCTATGGATTATAATGGAGCAAGCAATGATTTATGGAAGACATGTTGATTTCGACTCCTTGAAGAAGAATCAGATAGATATTGAATTAGAAGTTGATGCATCGGGATGGAAAAACTTCTTTCAGGTTTATGAAACAATTTATCTGAATGAAGTTTATGAGTTTTGGAAGAATGCGAAAGTAGTAGATGATACTGTAATATCAACGGTGAATAGATTGTCGGTTATTGTGACACCGGAGCTAATCGAGAAGATCAGTGGATGTCCATGTGATGGAGCAGAGGTGTCTTACAACACTAGATGGATGACTGAAAGCCGTCTAGAGAAGGCAAATGTAAATCGACAACTTTATGGAAGTAGTGACCCAAAGGACAAGAAGGCGTCAAATCTTGTTCTGAAGGCTAGGGTTCTACATTCCATACTTTTTCACTATATTCTACTAAGAACAGGATTGAAGAACGTTGTGACAACGATAGATGAGCAGTGCCTATTCTATTTACTCCATCATCAGGCTATAAATCTTCCACACCTGATCTTGAGGTATATGATGAAGACGAAGAGGGATTTTAATGCCTTACCATATAGCATGCTGCTAACAAGAATCTTTAGAGATTCTGGAATTCTTCTTGACAGAGGAAACAAGATGAAGATGAATATCAAAAGCATTATTAATGCAGTAACTATCGGTAAAATGGGATTGAAAATTCAAGAAAAGAAGGATACAAATTTTATGGCGAAAGCAAGGACTGAGGGGGAGCGTATTGTTAGATGAAGCGCGAGTGGAAATGTTACCCCCAGAGAGAAGACGAAACCTCAATCCTCAGGGACAAAAGTAGAAGAAAGGAGAAGAGTAGAAGAGTAGAAGAATAAATCATTAGAGGTAGCAACTAAGGCCGAGACGATTTTACAAAGAGAAGAAAGCCAGGTGCATCTATCTGAAAAACAAGTGTCATTGAAAAGAAAGGCAGAGACACTTGATTTTGAGAAAGTTAAAAAATGAAGAAGATCACCAAGGTTATTAACTCTCTGTCAACAAGAATAGAAGAGAGGGAAAGGATTGACTCCTGGTGAAGATTCTGAGAAGGTAGAGAAAGCACCATAGGCTACTAGGTCTTTAGTCTCAATTTTGCAACAACAGGAGACAAAGTCAACTAAAGATACAGGAATTAAGAGGAAGTTGGAGTTTGAAAGGAAGAAACCCCAACCATAACCACCTTCTAGACTGGTAGAAGAAAATAAGAAGTTGAAGACCAGTCAGAAAGAAAGTACTTCAACCGGTGGTCATCAAAAAGAAAAATCAGTTGAACACAGAGTGGTATCTCTTAATCCTATCAGAAAAGAGGATTTGAGAATGAAGGTGATAGAAGAAATGGTACCTGTTAGAAGCAAAAGCTCAATCATAATAAAAGAACCTATGAAAAGGATAGTCAAGGTACAAGTTGAACCTATATTGGTTAGTAATTAGTCTATATATCTTCTGAATCATGAAGAAAGAAGATTATATGGGATTTTGAGAGATGAAAAGTCAGAACCATATCCGTTGAAGATGATTAAAGATCGATATACTATCTACCCAGTAGAACATTGATCAAGATTATACCAGATGTATAACCTAGAGTTTCAAACATTGCACACAATGTAAAAAAAGGGAAACAGAAGATGTACCCTGAACGAAAAACAGGTGTCCTTACAGAAGAGCAGAAAAATAGGTGACCTTACAGAAGAGTAGATACAAGAAGCTATGAAAAATATAGATGAGGCATCCAATGCAGAGCAATCAAGAGGAATCTATATCTCACACCACATTTCAAAAGCATTAGGAAGTCATTATGGACGCTTCACCACAGATGCAACTTCTCAGGTATTTGGAAGAGTGACTAAAGGACAGTATAGAACTATCAAGGTTGAAGGTATTATTATCAACTTAAAGACCTTTTTGCACCTAATCATGCACTTTAGTCCTTTGAGTTATATATCTACAATTAAAGATGTCCTTCACAAGATGTCCTTCACCTTCTTGGAAAACCTATTCCAAAGCTACCTAGACCTGATGATCTTGATCTCCCAGAAGGCAAACAATTTTTCAAACCTCCTATTCTGAAAATCATTGAACTAGATATTTTACCTTCAGAAACATTTGTTGATACAAACTTCTATCCATGAAGTGCACCTCAACAAGTCAATACTATTGGAATGGAAGGAGTAAGTCACTCTCAACAGTGGAGTCAGGAAGCCTTAGTGAAGGAGATTGAAGAAATTCATACTAAGGTTGATGATCTGAATGATTCAGTGGGTGATCTATATGAGGAAGTAGCCTATCTATGAGTTTCAATAGAAGAAGACCTCAAGTTGATTAGAACTGATATGCAATGCATATTTTCTAGAATCATGAAGCATCTGAGATAAACTTTTTGATTAATAACAAATAAGGGGAGAAAAGAAGAAGAAAGGGGGAGAAAAGTAGAAGAAAGAAGAAAAACAGAAGAAAGAGAAAAGAAGAAGAAGGAAAGAAAAGCAGAAGAAAGAAGAGAAGAACAGATACAAAAGTAGAAGATAACATATGTGTATTTTGTTTGTTATCTTCTCATTCATTATCTAAATAATATTAGTTCATTCAATTTTATCTTTCTAAAATTATGATTATTTGTTATGATCAAAAAGTGGGAGATTGTTAAGTCAAGAAGACTTCACGATGATTAATTTTGATGAAAATCAAATAATAATAATGCTAGAAATAAATGAACGTTTTTTATAAGTGTGTTAAGTGTGCAGAGAAACGTAGAACACTGAAGGAAGCAAAACACAGAAGAAGTGGAAAAAACAGACGATACAAAGAAGAAGATAAACTAGTACGTCGGACAGTTTGTTAGTTGGAGTTAGTTACAGAACTGAACTAAATAGCAGTTATCAAGATTCAAAAAACAGTTATCAAGAATCAAGAAGCAGTTAGAGACTTAGGTTATAAATACTAGTCATAGTCGAACATTAGAATCTGACAACTTTTGAGAAAATCATTGATCTTTGAGCTTTCAAGTGTTTACTTAGAAAAGAAAAATTCTGTAGTGCGATACTAAGAGAGCTAA
>JAOSBN010000009.1:747454-762511 GCA_027563595.1 Erythroxylum suave
AATTAATTTAGTTTGCATTTCCTGACAATTAGGCTAGCTTAGATCACTTGCTCTAGGTTCCAATTAAGTGAGACGACTCAAGGTTGCACTCTATATTGCAATCTTTGGAATTAAATTCTTTTTTATTCAGTTTCCAAGGGAGTAATTCAAAGGTTCAACCACACAGCCGATCAATGACTTATAGTGTATGTATTTCAGTTATGAGACTTAAATAAGGTTTTTATATGATAAGATATATATTATTTTCATGGAAATAACATGTTTAATGCATGTGTTTGAAATTGGGGTGTTGGAAAATTTTCAAATATCGAATTGGTCTCTTTAGTGTCTAGTTGGTTAACTTATTTATTTTGAAAATTTTGGCCGTTAAGATAATTTTGGCATATGCCGAAATTGTTTAGGTAAATTTGGAATGGTCTAGGGATATTATAGTGAACTAATTGTTGTACTGGAATTTTGGAAACCCTAGAATTAATACAAGTTAAGTGTAACGTTTCTAAATAAAGGCAAAAATACAAGAATTAAAGTGTTTAATTTGGACATCAAAATAATTAAAATTTAGGGTTCATAACCAAATTGCATTCATAATCGGATTAGCCAGGACTAACACTAGTACCTGATTAGGTTCAAGAGTATAATCGAATCATGAAATTTAGATTCATAGTCAAGTCACAACCTAAATTAAACCTCCTTTATGTGATACATGCATTAGATGCATTTTAAGGGTTGTTATGGACATAGGCTCAAAGTATGGGTGAGACCAAAGAAAAAATCCCTCAACCAAATATTAAAACTCATGCCTTCCATTGATATGACAAAAACCACATTTTTTTTAGGGGTGGATTGTTAAGCAAACCTAAGCCCGCTCTACACGAATATGTTCAAATCATGAAAATTGCATTTCTGGATTAATGGGTTGGTCCTAACTAGAAGTGTTGATTTGTAAGGAAAAACCAAGGTCAACGTGGATAGAGGCGAAGTTGGGTTATATACATGGGATGTATACAAATTAGGACTTGATGACCCAATGAGTGTACTAAATAAACAGTTGATGGCATAAGTCGATTGTTGCATAATTGAATGCAATTGGTATGATTGATACCTAACGATTAACCTAAGGTGGCTTGTTGGGGAATCCAAGGTCATTCTTGGTGATATTAGATATCATCCCATTAGGAAAACTCTAAGTTTTCTTAAATTTGTAATGAGGCTTATAGATTTGAATAAGAATAGTGGGACATATAATGCATGTGATTAATGCCCTTATTGATGTACATTAATGTACATTTTTACATTTTCTCTCGTTCTTCTAAGTTATTGAATCACCATGATGTCATCTAGCGTGAAACTACACTCCCTGTTAGATTCCAACAAGCTCACGGGACCAAACTTCTTAGATTTTCTATAGAATTTGAGAATTGTTCTCAGATCTGAAAAACTAGGATATGTCTTAAATGAACCACTTCCCAATCCCCCTACTGTCGATTTATCTGATGAAGATCAAAAAGCTTATAAGAAGCTACCGGATGATAGTGAGTTAGCTAGTTATGTAATGGTGGCCTTTATATCACTAAAACTGTAAAAGCAACACGAGGTTATGGATGCTCATACCATAGTCTACCATCTAAGAAAATTGTTCGATGAGCAAGTTTAGTCTGAAAGGTTCGAGATGTCGAGGTTGCTTTTCTGTTCTAAAATGGCTAAAGGATCATCTCCAGTGAAATATGCACTAAAGATGAATGGACACATTGACTTATTAGGCAGTTTAGGCTTGATTTTGGATCATGAATTAAGTATAGAATTAATTTTGAATGGTTTGGCCAATAGTTATTGACAGTTTGTGGTTAACTATTGGATGAAATACACATATCCACGACGATACCTAAGTTGATTAATCTGCACAAAATAGCTGAGCAAACTATTAGAAAGATAGTAAGGTTATGATGCTAGTGGACTCTGTTTCTGGTTCTCGAATGAAGATCCAAAAGAAGAAGTCCAAGAGGTGAATGGGAGGTGTAGCCAAGAAGAATGCAAAGGAGACAACACTAAAGGGAATACACTTCTATTGTAATGAGGAAGGGCATTGGAAGAGGAACTGTAAAGCTTATCTAGAGTCACTGACGCAAAAGAAGGCATTAAATGGCCCACCATCTACTTCAGGTATGTTATTTGTTATTGAGGTAAATACTATTTCTGATCATAAAATTTGAGTATTAGATACCAGAGGTGGTTCACACATATGTGTTGATATGTAAGGTATCAGGGATAGTAGACCGCTCAAGAAGGGAGAGATGGAACTATGTGTGGCAAATGGAGCAAGAGTTCTTCTATTAGCGGTAAGGAAATATATTTTGTGTCTTCCTAGTGGGCTAAAGTTCACTATTGAAAATTGCTATTATGTACCCATTATGACTAAAAACATTATATCTGTTTCATGTCTTAATAAAACTAGATTTCATTTAACTTTTCCAAGCAATGGTTGTTCAATTAAGTTGAATGAAATTTTGTATGGTACTGCTACATTGTATAATGGAATTTACATATTAGATATGTCCAATCCAATTTTAAGTATCAATGAAAATAAAAGACAGAATTGAGATAACGTAAAACAATCTTACTTATGGCATTGTCGACTTGGACGTATAAGTGAGAAACATATGATATTAAGCTACATGAGAATGGTAGCCTATGGTCATTTGATTATGAATCACATGAAACATGTGAATCTTGCTTGTTAGGTAAGATGAATAAATTACCTTTTAAAGGAAAAGGTGAACGAATCTTTGGGTTATTAGACCTAATACATTCTAATGTATGGGGTCCGATGTCCATTCATGCCAGAGGTAGTCTAAAACATTTGAAATGTTCAAACAATTTAGACATGAAGTAGAGAAACAATTAGTAGCAGTATTAAAACCTATAGGATGCAAGTGGATTTTCAAGAAGAAAATCGATATGGAAGGTAGTGTGATTACCTACAAAGTGAGGTTAGTCACTAAATGTTATCATTAAAGATAAGGAATTGAGTATGACGAGACATTTGACCCTATAGCTATGCTTAAATCCATAAGAATACTCCTACCCATTACTGCTTATTATGATTATGAAATATAGCAAATGGACATGAAGATGACTTTCTTGAATGGAAAACTAAGTGAGGATATATATATGATACATCCTAAGGGCTTTGTGTCCAAAGATGACAGAAAGGTATACAGGCTTCAGAAATCCATTTATGGATTGAAGCAAGCATTTAGTAGTTGGAACATCCGATTTGATGAGGCAATCAAAGAGTTTGGTTTCTCACAAAATCCTGATGAACCCTGTGTATATAAGAAGGTTAGTGGGAGTCCTATCATATTCCTTATGTTATATGTTGATGATATATTACTAAAATGATGTCTTAAGTTTGCAATCAGTCAAAGTTTGGTCATCTTCAAAATTTTCTATTAAAGACCTTGGATAAGTAGCTTATATTGGGAATAAAGATCTATAGAGATAGATCAAGCAAGTTGCTGGGTCTTTTACAGTTAACATGCATAGACAAAGTGCTAAATAGGTTTAGCATGAAGTAGTCTAAGAGAGGATTTCTTCCCATAACTCATGGGATAAAACTCTCGAAATCTACATGTCCCAAGACACAATATGAGAGGACTCTCATGAGTACAATCCCATATGCTTCGACAGTAGGATCAATCATATATGTTGTGTTATGTACATAACCCGATATATCGTATGCTCTAAGTGTTGCGAACAGATATCAATCGGATCCTAGTGAGGGTCACTGAGTGGTTGTCAAGAATATCCTAAAGTACTTGAGAAGGACCAAAGATGTATTATTGATATATAAAAGTGGAGATCTCGTAGTGAGTGGGCATACAAATGCCAGTTTTCAAGCTGACCAGGATGACTCTAAGTTCCAGTCAGGTTATGTTTTCATATTGAATGGTGGACCAGTCAGTTGGAAGAGTTCCAAACAAGAGACATCTATAGATTCAATGATTGAGTCAGAGTACATTGTAGCTGCAGAAGCGATAAAGGAAGCTATTTAGATTAAGAAGTTCGTGGTGGAAATTAGAGTGTTTCCTAGCATAGTAGACCTAATATTGTTGTACTGCAACAAAAATGGGGCTATTGATTAAGCCAAAGAACCATGTTCTTATTAGAGGTCTAAGCACGTACTCAGGAGATATCACTTAATCAGGGAGATCATTGATAGAGGTGATATGAAGATTAAGAGAGTCCTGAGATCAGAACATCGTTGATCCTTTGACTAAGCCATTTCCTCAAGCAAAATTTGATTCTTTTGTACTCACCTATGGTATTAGATACAAATGTGATTGGCTTTAGTGTAAGTGGACGATTGTTAGAGTAGTGTTCTAAAGGCAATCACCTTTAGCACTTTTGTAAAATTTTATTTTGATTAATAATGTGAAAGGTATTTTTCATTAATTTGATATTCTTTATATATATATGATTTGATGTCGATCTTAAATTGAATTAATAAACTCCATAATTTAAAAACATATTATAAAGGTAATGATGATGAGATTCCTATCATATACAATTATGTTAGTATATAAATAATCCTTAGTCATAGGATTAACAAGATAGGACATTATTACTCCAGACAAACTAGCACATGTTATACTTGTTTATCAAATGTCATTGATTACTCATCATAGCAACGGTGCAAATATTCTAAGACTTGAGAAACGCAAGGATATCTTGGATACTGATCCTGTACTTTTACATCATTCCTTGTTGCTTTAAGATGAGGTCGCTCTTAGGATGTTGATTAGGAACAACTATTAGCATTTAAAGGTAATTGGGTAGCCAATAAAGGATTCACCACTCTTGATAGAAGGAGATGATATTCACGGCTTCTTGTCGAGGTCATTACTTAGGAGTCTCTACCCAGAGTGGTTATGTGTCATAAAGGGAGTCTACAATGACATATAGGGTAATGAGATCCCAGGACAAGAGCTATCATCACTTGGACTAGATGAGATGTAGTTAATCTAGTGGGAGTTGACAGATAGCCCATACTCTAAACTAAGTGGGGTATAGTATGGAGAAAGGATGAATTGCACGATAATTTTCTATGTAAAGATTCATAAGGTTGATAATTAACTATTGAAGATTTCATGTTTTAATCTACTTATATTTCGGTAAATTGGCATTATGAAACCCTTCATGATTTGATTGGACTAAGACTTAATTCAAGTGCTTAAAATAACTAAGAACCTAAAAGTCACACGTATAAAAGATTGGATGAAAAACAACTATGTATAGCCTACTTAAGTATTCCCTGATCATGGCCGAAGGAGAGCCCAATTTTTAAAAGTGCCATAATCGTGGCTTATTAGCAATGATCGTGACAGAGGGAATAAAATGGTATATAAGTGAGTACTTCATTTATGTACACGGGCCTCTTCTATATCTTACAATTCTAGAGAGAGTAAGAGGTGTCTTGTGTCTTCTTCTTGTAATTCATGCAATTGTTGTATGAATCAAAGTGCATGCAATAAGATTCTTGACCTACTCCCATCATCTTGAGCATCTACTAGGACTCATCTAGTTTGGTGCTCAAATAACCCTTAAACATTGTTTCTTCTTCCATCTTTGCATGTTCTTGGACATCAAGGAAGGTTTTGGTGGTTGTAACAACCCATAGAAAAAGAAGAAACAAGAAAGGAGGAGACACACAAGGTAAAAATTTTATATTTCCTATTCTCTTATACATATCTATGCATGCATGTTATGATCTTGTAGTTTTTGTGGTTTTCATGGATTTCGACACTTCTACTGCATCTTCATGCATGTGATACATGTAACCATGGCTAACAAAATAGAAAGATGAATAAAATTTATTAACTCAATTGGGGCTTAAAAAATACAATGATAAGGAATATAAGCTTAACTCATAAGTCATATATGCTTAAGTAAGATAAAAGTTCTAAACTAGGTTATTAATAGCCAGCTACCCAACAGAAAGATGGATAATATTTATTAACTCAATTAGGGCTTAAAAAATACAATGATAAGGAATATAAGCTTAACTCTTAATTCATATATACTTAAGTAAGATATAAGTTCTAAACCAACTTATTAACATAGGTCCATGATTGTGGTAGTCAGGCCACGATTGTGACAAAAGTACCAGGATTGGCCCATGCTATGATTGTGATAGAGAGCCTTTTCAAGGGCCACGATCGTGTCATATAGGCCATATTCATTGCCAGCATCGGGATAAACACAAGGACACTTGAAAACTCAAGTTTTTAAGGGACTTTTTGATCTTTTCGCACTGAAAAACAACACTAGGTGACTAAAAGACCAAAAATTAAAAAAATCTTCCTTACTTGTGTGTATGCTTGGCAGCCACCATTCACACAGGTTTCCACTATTCACACAAAGTCAGAAGCTTCCAGGTGCAAAAGGTGAGAATCGGGACTGATAATCAAGAGCTTCCATTAAGCTTCCATTTTCCAAATTTTCAGATACAAAAAGGAAAGAAAGATACCATTGTATTTGTTTTATTATTTTTCAGTATATTTTCTATTCTAGAGAATATGGATATGGTTGAACTTGTTCTTATTATGTGTTGCTGAATTTATTGTAGAGATTACTTTTAAGCTACTTGCTGAACTCCTACTTTGTTGTTTTGAATGAATGACTGCTTCTGATAAATGTTGTACTTAAACCTTACAATATATTATGAAATTGAGTTGGGTAAATTATGTAGGGCTGTACAATGAGAGATAGCACCTTATAGTCCTACATTTATCAAGTTAATTGATTAGTTAGAGAGAGATCTTGACTAATTATTTCAATACCCATAGGATAGCTTCATAACTATTTAAATTGGTGGACTAATTTTGTGGAATGAGAGATTACATAGTCAATTCCATTTAATTTGGCAAGGGACATTTGGTTACACCTTCAGAGAGTGCGATTGAAACATTAGGATATCTTAGATGATGCATACTTCATTCAATAAGGTAGAATGGAGACAAGATAAGGAAAAAGTGATTTCTAATCTTTAAACTTGAAATCAAAATTTCTACACTTTTATTATTTGTTCATTGTTAGTTAGTTTTGTTTAGTTTGTTTTTTAGTTTTTATTATTTAAATTTGAGTCTTAAACAAAGCACAACCTAAATTAAGTGATCCCTAAGCAGAATCTTTGTTGGATGATATCCACTTTTTACTACAAGCAATGATCCATATTCTTGCAGTTTTCAGCGTAAAACAAGTAGTAAGTTTTTGCATTTAATATGTTTTTGGCATTGTTGCTGGGGATTGTTTTGTTTAGCATCTTGTTTAGTTTGGGTGACTTTTGTTTAAGAGTGTTTGATAGTCTTCCTTGTGTAATTGTAAGTGAATGAACACAAGGAACATAAGAAGGTCTAACAAGTTTAGCGAAGAAGACTTTTCAGACATTACAAGGCAGGAAGAGAGTTAAGAAGAGCTAGACATCAAGTCAGAATACAAAGCAATATGGCAGAAGAAGAAGAGCAAGGACGATTTGACAGGAAATTGATGGACTTTATGAGGTCAAGTTTTAGTCCTTAAGTAGTTGCAAGGCCTACAATTCAAGCCAATAACTTTAAGATCAAGCCGACACTCCTCAATGTACTTAAGAGTAATGTGCAGTTTTATGGTTTGTCAAATGAAGATCCTAACACCCACCTTGCTAATTTCTTAGAGATCTATGACAGGTTTAGGTTTAATGGGATGTCTGATGATGTTGTAAGGTTAAGGATGTTTGCTTTTACCTTGAGAAATTGGGTAAAGGCATGGTATAACTCACTCAGTTCAGCGCAAATCACTACGTAGCAGTAGTTAGCCCAAGTTTTCCTGGCTAAGTTCTTCCCTTTGCCGAAGATAACAAAAATCATGAAGGAGATCACATACTTTCAACAAAGAGATGGAGAGTTATTGTATAAAGTTCGGGAGAGATTTAAGGAATTACAAGGGAATTGCCCATACTATAACTTTCCAAGGGAGCTCCTTTTGTAAACATTCTACAAGGGTGTGAATCAGAGGACAAAGGAAACCATATATACAATGGCAGGAGGGTCTTTGATAAGGAACTATTGATGAAGCTTATGACCTTTTAGAAGATTTGACGAGCAACAACTGCATGTTGTCAAATGAAAGGAGTAGATAAGGGTCCAAAGAATAGAAAGGGATGACTCCAAATGACTCAGTGATAATCTTGTAAGCATAGATTATTGCCCTCACCAAGTAATTAAGTAACATGTAAGGAGCTTCATGATCTACAGTCAAGGCTATGCAATTATAATATGAGTTATTTGGGTAGGAAAATCATGGCATAATGGAATGCTTCTTGCTAGGAGCTAGTGGTACTAAATAGGTAAATTACTTGGGCCAGCCGCAAAGAGTGAGAGCACAAGGGCCTCTTGAATTTCTACAAGATCGACTAGGGTCTTTGGAGAGAAAAATGGACAAGTTAATGGAGACATTGGGTTCAAAATTCTCAAGCTAAGAGGAAGGTCAAAGAAGACAAGAGTTATAAGAGAATGGAGGCAAAGTTTGAGAATTTGTGAAGAACCACGCGTCAATCATCCATAACTTTGAGGAACAGGTAGGTCAACTTACTAATGCTTTTTCTTCTAGGAATGCATGAAGCTTACCAAGCAACACGAAGGCCGATCCAAAGGAAAACTCAAGGAGATCACACTTTGGAGTGGCAAATAATTGGAGGAGCCAAGTGTGCAAAAAGACAGCTAACAAAAGGAGAAAGGTAAAGGAAAACAAATAAAAGAAGAGAAGGTCCAAGAGAAAGAAGAAACGAAGCCATATATGCCATGACCACCCTACAAGCCTAAAATTCCATATCCACATAGATAACATCAAGTAGACGCTCCATTCTCCAAATTCTTGGAGAACTTGAAGAAGTTTCAGATTAATTTGTCTTTGGTGGGGGCATTGGAGTGTATGCCTAAGTATGCGAAGTTTCTTAAGGACATATTGATACAAAAATGAATTTAGGTTGAAAATCAAATGTTGACCTTGATGGAGAACTATAGCTCGATCATCACAAGCACAATGCCTTTAACACCACAAGATCCATGGAGTTTTACTATTCCATGTGCTATTGGTGATACTGAATTTTCTAAATGCTTATATGATTTATGCGCAACTAATAACTTGATACCTTTGTCTATTTTCAGGAAATTAGGGCTAGAGGATGTCAAGGAATCATCCGTACTTATCCAACTTGCAGATCAATCCATTAAGAGGTCATTCGAGGTAGTAGAAGATGTTTTAGTAAAAGTGGATAAATTTGTAATTCTTGTTGATTTTGTTGTCATGGATTTTGAAGAAGATAGGAATTGTCCATAGGTTTTTGGTAGGTCCTTTACAAATACTGATAGGGCATTACTTGATGTTCATGAAGGAAAATTGCTTTTGAGAATTGGTGATGAGCAGGTTGAATTAAATATGAGTAAGTCTTTGAAGAATCCAATGGATGGAAGTACATGTGTGAAGATTGATGTTATCAATGATTTTGTGAAGGAAGTTGAGGAAGTTATTGAAGTGTATAAGGATGAGAGTGTTAGCGAAGAGGAATTGTGTGAGGAGGGTGAGTAAGAGAATTTAGAGAGAATAGATGCACCCACGCCGCCCTTCATTGTTGAACTAAAACCCTTACCTTCCCACCTGAGATACACATTTCTAGGTAAGGACCACACCCTACCCATCATCATTTCCAACCAATTGGATTTTAAGAAAGAAGAGAAAGTGGTAGAGACCATTAAGAAGAGGAGGAGAGCCATGGGGTGGCAAATTTATCATATTAGAGGTATTAGCCCTAATATACTAATGCATAAGATTAACTTTAAAGAAGGATGCAAGACAGTGAGAGAGAGTAAAAAAAAGGTGAAAGTAGACATGTAAGAGGTTGTGAAGAAGGAAGTGGTGAAACTTTTAGATGCGAGTATTATATATCCAATTTTAGATATCAAGTAGGTGAGTCCGGTGCAATGTATGCCTAAGAAGGGAGGCATGATGATGATGGAGAATGAAAAAGGTGAAAAGATTTCCATTAGGACCATCACAAGTTGGAAGGCGTGCATTGACTATAGGAAGCTCAATTTGGCTACTAAGAAATACCATTTCCTATTACCTTTTATGCACTAAATGTTTGAAAGGGTGATTGGCCATGCTTTTTATTATTTTCTTAATGGATATTTAGGGTATAGTTAGGTGTTCATATACCTGCAGGATAAAGAGAAAACTATTTTTACTTGTCCTTACGAGACTTTTGCTTACAAGAGGATGCCTTTTAGCCTATGCAATACACCAGCAACATTCGAAAGGTGCATGATGACCACCTTTGTGGATATGAATGAAGACTTCATGGAGATATTTATGGATGACTTGTTTATTTTTAGGAACCCTTTTGATCATTGCTTGTTTAATTTGGATAGACTGTTACTAAGATGCGAGGAGTCTCGTTTAGTCTTGAATTGAGCCAAGAATGAAGTGATTAAAGGGCTCCTACCTCCTACTAATATCAAGGGCATAGCATTCCTTGGTCATGTAGGGTTTTATAGAAGGTTCATCAACGAATTTTCTCTTATTATTAGACCCTCGACTCACTTGTTAGTTAAAGATGTCTATTTTATGTTTGATGATGATTGTTTAGATGCTTTTACCAAATTAAAGAAGGCATTTATAATAGTACCTATTTTGATGTTGCCTAATTTGGCACTTCCCTTTGAGTTCATGTGAGATTTAAGCAACCATGTCATTGGTTGTGTGCTTGGAAAACATAAAGAGAAAAGGCTACATGCAATTTACTACGCCATTAATACCTTAACAGGAGTACAATTGAACTACACCACTATTGAGAAGGATTTACTTGCAGTGGTATTTGCACGTGAAAAGTTTTCATTCTTATCTTTTAGGCTCACAAGTTATTGTTTTTACATATCATGCGGCAATGTGTTATCTCTTTACAAAGAAGGATGCCAAAGCTAGGCTCATGGGATGGGTGCTTCTGCTCCAATAATTCAATATTGAGATTAAGGACAGGAAAGGAGCAGCAAATGATGTAGCAGACCACCTATCGAGAGATAAAGGGGCATAAAATGAAGAGGAAGAGGACATTGAATAGTGTTTTCTCAATGAGGCCTTAATGATGGTAGGATATTTTTTTCTTCTTTGGTCTGTTGATATTGCCAAGAGAACAAGACAGCTGCTTGCATTTTTGGTGTATGGATTCTATTAGCCAAACTTGTTCAAGGTTGCCCAAGATTTTGTATTATATTGTGATAAGTGCCTAAAAGTGGGCAATATTTCAAAGAGAGATGAGATGTGGTTTCATGGGACCATTCCCATCTTCCCTAGGTAACTCATATATATTGGTTGTAGTTGATTATATGTCTAGGTGGTTCAAAGCAATAGCTAGTCCACTTAAATGATGGCAAGGTGGTGCAACGGTTCGTCAAGATCTTTACTAGATTTGGGGTACATAGAGCTATTATAAGTGATGGTGGGAATCACTTTTTCAACAAACCTTTTGAGGCTCTTATGAGGAGATATAATATTTATCATAGAGTGGAAACCCCTTACCACCTGCAAACGAGTGGCCAAGTAGAGGTGGTGAATAGGGAGTTGAAGAAGAATTTGGAGAAGGTAGTGAACAATTCAAGAAAAGATTGGTATTTAAAGCTGGATGATACATTTTGGGTTTATAGGACAACTTTTAAAATTCCCATAGGTACATCACCATATTGACTTATGTATGGCAAGGCTTGCCATTTATCATTGGGGTTAGAGCATATAACTTATTGGGAAATTAGAATAATGAACATTGATTGGAAGCTAGCAACCAAGAAGAGATTGTTACAACTTGATGAATTGGAGGAGTTAAGGTATGACGCATATGAAAATGCGAAGTTGTATAAGGAAAGGTCTAAGAAGTGGCATGATGCTCACATCAAGAAGAAGGAATTCAAGATGGGGACTTAGTGTTTTTGTTCAATTCCCAACTTCATTTATTTCCTAAAAAGCTCAAGTCACCCCTTTTAGGTTATTCAAGTGTTTCCTTATGGAGCTTTGGAGTTGCAAAATGATAAAGGTCAAACTTTTAAGGTTACTGGTCGTAAGTGCAAGCTATACTTTGGAGGGCCATTATCACAAGAAAGGGAACCACTTTCTTTCCTTTCACTCACTCTTTCATTCCACACTAATTCAAATACCAATTGATTTCATTAAACTATTAAACCTCTATCATCACATTCATAGTATCAAAGAATTCATTGCTAAAATTCCATTATTTCAAGTTGATGATTTTCTTATTTATACCTCCATTTCAGTTCAATATAATCTATATATACACTATTCAAAAATTCATGACTGATTGCAAACACCAAAACAGGACAATTCATATACTCTTCCATTATCAATTTTCTACACATTTTCTACTTCAATAACACCTTCATTTTAACCATAATTATTACTTTAATTCATCTCATTTTAACACACGAAAATTCACGCTTTTTCTTAACTCAAAACTCATGATTTATCATTCCTTATAATACAAAAATAAGACATAACTCGATCTACCTCTTCATCCACACGTCATCATATTTCGAGCTCCATTTTCATAATCACTGATCTCATAAATTTTTATCATCATAACTGCTTCTTATTAAAACAACTCATGCATACATCAACCCACAAAAATTAAGACATAATCTTTTTATTAATATTACTAGCCACAGTAACACAAACAAAAATCAATTTCATGATCCTAATCATCAATCTCAATTTTTTCATCATAAATGTTTCATTTAACACAACCATGAAGATTAAAGCATAACTTACTTGATAAAACCCCAAGTTCTTCAAAATCACCAAGAAACCCTAATCCTCCAATCTCACGGTCATCAACTTTCTAGGGTGGTTTAGGTTAGGGTTTTTTTTAAAACAAGATGAAGAAGAAAACTAGATGGAAGTAGAAAATGATAGATAAAAGAAAGGTGTAACATTGATGAAGTCTTGGTAAATCAAAATCGTGAAGAAGGATAAAATAAGAAAATCATGAAGAAGATGTGATAAACTAAGATGAGAACAATGAATATGTGAAAGACAAATGAAAATTGAAGTTAGTCTTTCACTTAGAAGGACTATTGAGGGATAAGTTATTGCATGGCAAGTAACACTTGTCATTTGCCACATGTCCCCTCCCTATAGGTTTACTCTAGGTTCTTTTAATTAACTAGTCCACTTAACTCCAATTTTAAATCTAATTTCTTCCAAATTTTCAATAACACTTGTGAATAATTTCTAAAGCCATTTATAAAAAATTTCCCTGCCATTTGACTCTTATTTCTACTACCATTTATCAATTATCCTACCACTAGGCATTTCTCCTACTCTAAAAATAACCAAAATTTTTAGAAATTTCCTAAATTTCACCAAAAATGCTGAATTAATTCTAATACACACCAATTCAATTTTCAGTACTTCAAAACCACAATTCATATCAAAATCACATTTATAAACCAATTATACCCAAAAATGTCAATGAATGCACGTACAATTATTTTAATGTGTAAAATAATCAATTTAATTGAGCTAAATGATGCATGAGCATGAATGCACTTCTTAACTCCTCGATACTATCTCTCATATACAATATTCTAGGGTTGGATAATGGGATGTTACATTTTGAGCATATTTTAGTACTTCTACTTTTAGAGCACATCATATATTGTTGCTGGTTTCTATTCATTGTTTCTTTATTAAGTTAAAAAAATGAAGGAGAAATGAACAAAATCAAATAAAAATAGGAAAAGGAATAACATGTAGTAGCATCAATAAGTGCGGAGTAGGAGTCATATCCATT
This sequence comes from Erythroxylum suave, assembly GCA_027563595.1. Lineage (NCBI taxonomy): Eukaryota > Viridiplantae > Streptophyta > Magnoliopsida > Malpighiales > Erythroxylaceae > Erythroxylum > Erythroxylum suave. Next base: position 761,346 of record JAOSBN010000009.1, read on the forward strand.
TACATATCTGGGAAGTTTATCTTTGTCATCCCTTTGTACACTTAGTACTTTATAAATACTTGTGATAAACCCTCAAAACCTTTTTGACCCACCTAAAGTATCCATATTATAACCCAAAACAATTTCCTTTTGATCTGTCTTAGCATGTAATCACTGTGGAAGAGAATTGGTGTATTAACCAGTCTATAATAGTATGGCTTCTTATAGGAATTTTGAGCGAAACACTAATGATCAAACACTTGAGAGAAATAATTGAAATCCATAAGGAAGTTCTATTTTGAGTTTATACTTATCTTTGAGTGCTAATTTTATAAGTTGATTGCTTATGTGCACTAATGAAAATTAGTCATGACGTGTGTAGTAACTTGACACTTGAGCTGGACAAAGTCTAAGGGATAGCATGCTTTAATCTTTGTGAAAATGATGTGATAGAATTTTATTAGTTGTATTTGATTTTTTCTTGAGGAGAAGCAAATTTTTAAGTGTGGGGATGTTGATAAGTGTAAATTGTACCATGTTTTAGGGAATAGATTGATATGTATTTAGCCACTAATTTGATCATTTAGTATGTGTTTAGGTTAGAATTATGTTGCTTTGTTAATTATTTGTGTTTGCCAGTGTTTTAGGTATTATACCTAAGAACAGAGGAATTTTAGAGTGAACCCAGGCTATAACACAAGCCCATGATTGTGGCAGGTACGCCACAATCCTAAGAAAGAGCTTACTTAAGGGCCACGATCTTGTCATATAGGACACAATTGTGGCCAGCGTTAGGACAAATATGGGGACACTTCTAGATTCAAGATTTTAAGGGTTTTTATAGTCTTTTTGGATAGCAAAAAAACTGTAGGTGACTAAAAAAAAAAAGCCTTCCTTACTTATATGTATATTTGACAGCCACCATTCACATAGGCTTCCACTGTTCACACAAATTCACAATCTTCTAGGTGTTAAAGGTGGGAATTGAGACTGATAATTAAAAGCTTCCATCAAGCTTCCATTTTCTAGATTTTCAAATACAAAAAGGAGGGAAGAAAGTTGCCTAATCGCGGCTTTGTCGATTCGACCTTATGATCGATCCTTGGAAATCGGTCAAAAATAATAATTCCAAAGATTGCAATACGGGATGCAACCTCGGGTCGTCTCACTTAATTGGAACCTAGTGA
>JAOSBN010000009.1:762611-789874 GCA_027563595.1 Erythroxylum suave
TGATTTTTAGGAGATTAAATGGAATGAGAATTGATTGAATCAAGAGTGAGGATGGGTTAAGGTGGTTAAGTTAGAAAATTTTCGGAACATGGTTCAGTAATTTGCAAAATTCGGGAGCTGTACAACTCCGATTGAGTTAATTCTTGAGGAAAAATAAAATAGAGATTTGGGGCTACAAATCATAAGAAGGGATTAAATTTCAATTTAGCCCTTTATCTTCATCTGTTTGCAACTTAGTATCAATTTCATCATCATTTGATGGATTTGATTTGTCAACTGCTTTTAGTGCCATTCCTCTTCTATATGAGGATCCTTCATCTCGGCTAAGGTCGACTTCATGAATCATTAAGTTTCCTCTTAACTAATCAAGTGAGATTGTCTCGAGATCTTTTATAGTTTCCAAAGCTGTCACTTTAGGTCTCCATTCCTTTGGTAGTGATCTTATAATTTTTGTCACCAGCTCTTCATTTAGATATATCTTGCCAAAGTTTTTGAAAGAAGTGATGATATTGTTTAAATTTCTGAATAATTTGTCTATTGTTTTTCCACGTTTCATGCAAGTAGTCTCATATTGATGCACTAAAAGACTTATTATATGTTTCTTTACCTCATTCATTTCTTCAAAAGTAACTTGAAGCTTGTCCCATATTTCTTTTGCTGTCGAATAGTAGGATATCTTTTTGGAATCTTCTGGGGATAGTGCACAAATTAGATGATGTCTTGCTTTGTCATTAAGCTGTGCATTTCTTCTATCAACATCAATCTATACATCTACATTATCAATAATAGCAAGTGTAGTTCTGGCTTTTAATATCCACTGATTGAAGATAGATGGTCATTCTCACTTTCCAATAGGAGTAGTTGTTTCCATTGAAGTACGAAGGATTTGAGGTGGAATGTCCTTCAAGTATTCTTAAGTTGTTTGTCATGATCTATCAAGTGCTGTAAAACACAATAAATGTGAAACCTCGCTCTGATACCAAATGATAAAGCAGACACATGTAAGAAGGGGGTGAATTGTGTGTAAAAATCTTTTTTCGCAAGATCTTTCAATTCATATAATAAACAGATCCTAGTTAATGAATAAAAATAGCAGGAGCCTGTCAAACGATAAACCCTTTTAAATGACAGGAGCCTACGATAGGAGCCTTTTGTAAAATAGGACCTTGCTTAAATGAAGGAGCCTAATGAACGATAAATCCTGTTAAAATAATTTAAAAACAAAAGGTGCCTGTTAAAACTGAAAGGAACCTCTTGCAAATTGAAAATATAAGGAGCCTCTTATAAAAATGAAGGAGCCTCTTGCTAAAAAGAACTCACTTACAACATAATACAGAAATTTAAAAGAGAGAGAAGAAGTACACAGTCGATTTATACTGGTTCGACTTACAACCCAAGCCTACATCTATTCCCTAGGTATCCAACTTGAGTATTTCACTATAAGAATCCAAGTATTAAATTTGATGAGTCTCTCAAACTTATAAGTACATATTTTTCAAGATTCTCCAACCCTCCACACTCGAATTGTATAACAAGCTTCTAAAATCTAAGAAAAATGAAATGTAAAATAAAAAACAATTTCTCAAATAACATTTTCTCTCTTGATAGAGTGATTTCACTTTTTAAGGTATAATAGGGATGTTATGACTCTCAAGAAGATAGATGCTGCTCAAATGTTTCGAAATTTTATGTATGCTCGTTGATTCACAAGTGTTGTTACTCTTTTTTAAATAGTTAATTTCTTGAACTATTACTTCATCTTAATTATGAGTTGACTTTGGATTTTCAATATCATCTCTGTTGGAACAAAAATTTCTAGAACTAATTGTTAATAAGGAAGGTTTACTAAGAGGGTTCCTGCAAAAAAACGAAGTAATTTTCCTATGATTTTATTTCCTTTAAAGAATATTGTTATCTATACAAAGAAATAAATCCAATTTGAATTTTAAAATATTATATAGTTATCAAAAAAATTGTTAAATATAAACCTTGAGCTAACATTCTTCTAAAGGACAAAGCAGAGAACAGAAAACCTAAAAGCAAGTTATGATTGTAGCTTGGTTGGATGTAGATTTTGAAAACTTTGAAAAAGAAGAGCCTAAAGAAGTCAGCAACTTTTGTTTTACGGCTTAATCAGGAGACGATAAAGTATATTATTCTGACTATGATATTGAAATTGATGAATTAAGAGATGCATACCATAAATTATATGATCAGTATTAAAAATTAACAGTTCAGTACTTCAAAGGGGTTGAGAAGTCCAAAAATAATGATGCATCCTTGACGAATAAGATTAAATCATTAGAGTCTGTGAATAAGAATTTATTGTCTAAAAATATGTCTCTTGAAAATGATAATAAGCAAAAGGTCTCTGAAAAGGAATTGTTGGAACAAAAGGTACGTCAGTTAAAGAATGCATTACTTAAAAATGATTCTGTTAAGGTAAAACAATTAGAAGAAAAAGTTGTTACTCTATAACTCGAGAAAGAGAAATTTGCTTAAAAAATCATTTCTCTATAAAAAGATCTTGCTAATTTTTTTGATGGAAGGAATAATCTTGATATATTACTTGGGAATGGTAAAGGTGTTTTTGATAAGGCTAGAATAAGATATAATGACAATAATAATATTAGGCCATACAAGAATTTCTTTGTTGAATCTAACAGTAGCTATAGCCAAAACAATAGGAACCTCATAAATGACAAAAACCACAGTAATTCTCATTCATCTATTTTATGTGTTTATTATGGTAGAAATGGTCATCTTAGTCATTCCTATAACTTTTGAAGAATGAAGAAATCATCTTAAATGTATGTTTGGGGACCAAAAGGTCAAATTACTAACTTGGAAGGACCCATAAAAATTTGGGTACCTAAAATGAAATAATACATTCTGCCGATATGTTTCAAAATAGAGATAAGAGAAAATCAATGAATAGTTGATAATGGTTGTTCAAGAAATATCACAATTCAACTATATTGAAAGGAAATATGAAGGTAATGTTGTCTTAGCTGATAAAAACAAGGCAAAAGTCACTAGAATTGGTAAAATTGGTGACTCTAATTCTGCTTCTATTGATAACGTTCTTTATATTGATGGATTGAAACATAACTTGTTTAGTGTAAGTCAACTATGTGATAAGGGTCTCATTGAGTCACTTTCTATACATCTCATTACGAAATAATTGATAATCTTAATGATAATATTGCATTTGCTAGTCCTATAAATCAGAACATATATTGTGCTTAATTGGAAGACATACCATCACAAAATGTTAAGTGTTTTGTTTCACTAGAAAAGGATTCATTTAGTTGGCATAGAAGATTTGGACATGCTAGCAAGAACTTCTTATCAAAATTATCCAAAAATGAGTTAGTAAGAGGACTATTAAATTTGAAGTTTGAGAGTAATCAGGTTTGTGAAGCTTGTTTAAAAGGAAAACAATTTAGAAGTAGCTTTCCTCCTAAAAACATTGTTTCAACTAACCAACAACTTAAACTTGTACATATGGATTTATTTGGTCTTAATTTGACTCAAAGCTTTAGTGGTAAACACTATAGTTTTATAGTAGATGATTATTCTAGATTTACATAAGCTTTTTTCTTATCAAATAAGGATGATACTTTTGAAGTTTTTGAGAAGTTTTGCAGAAAAATTAAGATTAAAAAAAGGTACTGACTTACATCAATTTGAAGAGATCATGGAGGAGAATTTGATATTAGAAATTTGAAGATTTCTGCAATGAAAATGGTACAACTCATAATTTTTATACATAACAACTCCTCAACAAAATGGAGTTGTTAAGAGAAAGAACATAACTCTTGTTGATATGACTAGGAGTGAAAATGGGCTACCTTATGGTTACTGGGCAAAAGTTGTATCTACTGCTTGTTATATACTTAACAGGTGCCTTACAAGACCTATTCTCAACAAGACCCCTATGAGTTATGGAAAAGAAGATAACCAAATGTTGCCTACTTTCGAGCATTTGACTACAAGTGCTTCATATTAAATAAGAGAAAAGAAAAAATTGGAAAATTTGATACGAGGTCAAATAAAGCTATTTTTTTGGGCTACAACATTACTAGTAACGGATTTAGAGTTTATAATAAAATAACAAAGAGGATAGAAGAACCAATACATGTGGTATTTGATGAAGCACTACCCTCGATAATAGTAGCTGATTCAGATGATGAACAACATCCTTTAGTTCCTAAAATTATGTCACAAACTCAAACTATACCTATGGTACCTTTGGAATTATAAGATCAAGAAGGTCCTTTTGAAGCTAGGACAGAGCAGGCTCCTTCTCTGAGAACATCTCCACTGGAGCCTATGCAACGAAGAACATTAAGAAAATGGAGATGTCTTGATACACTTCAATATATTATGGGAGACCCTTATGAAAGTCTAAGAACCATATCATCTTTCAAAAACAATTATGTTGCCCTCATTTCACAATTAAAACTGATGATTGTTGAAGCCCTTACAGATGAACATTGGGTTTCAGCTATGAAAGACGAATGATAGTTAGAAAAATTACTAGTTATTAGTTGTCTTTATTTTATAGTTTCTAGTTAATTTCATATAATTTTAGGAATTATTTATGTATTTTTATTTTATTTTGTAGGAATGTCAATTTTAGAAGAATTGCAAATTTACAGACTGAAAGTCAAAGTTAAAGCCAAAAAAAAAAAACAATGGACTTAGCTTAGGGCGTGATCACACCTTAAAGTCATTACTGGAGTTTGATAAATTGGAAAGGAAAGATGGTTTTATATATTCATGGGACCCGTATCAAAATGTCAAATGAAAGCAAAGACATAATGAAAGCTTGGTACCTCACAATATGAGTTAATTGAGTCAAAATCATTTGTGGGACCCGCAACTAGTTGAATTGAGAAAGCAAAACCAAAAATTCATACCCTTGCCATTTGTATTGAAGAAATAGTGTGTGCAGTCCATTCACGAGTAGAGTCTTCTGATCAGCAACAGTGGCGCGTATGGGGTCCAACTCCAATCCTTCTCCAGCTTTCTTTACTATCGAATTTTCCTTGTCCTTTTCCTTTTTGGTATTTCATTTTAGTTTCGATCACTCTAGATATAGATAACAATACGTAGGGTTTTAGAGAGGAACTTTCTGGAGAGACTTTTCATAACCGCCAGTGTTCAAGACAGAGGGATTCTTCCAAAGTTTTTCTGGCTTGTTCTCTTTTCTCTTCTTTTAATTATTTTTCTTTAGTTCTTATATGCTCGTTTTTAATTTTATTTTGTTTCTTTTAAATATGTGTCTAGGCTACATAAATTTTCTAGGACTTGGATGTAGCCGTCAATATATTGATTAATTCGTGTGATTTTGTGTGATTAGTTTATTCATCAATATTTGATATTTTCGTATTTAATGTCTTGTGAGTGCTTGATCAACACTTGCATGTCTAGGGTGTTAGATGAAGGAACGACAGTTGAAGTTTGACACTAGCTGATGAAAATATTAAACTTTAATTGTGGGCTACGACAGTAAGAACTCAATTATTGCAACTTATAATTCCTATGTTCTTAATTTGTTTATAATAATAACTGTAGTCATGACAGTAGTCGCAGGGTTATTATAACTAAGAGGGTTATACCTCGACGGAGGATAACATTTAATTAAGAGAATTGTTGTGAGATGAACAAACATAATAATCATGCAACTAAATATTGAATTGGTTATTATTTCACTGGTGAACCCCAATGTCTTGGAATTTCAATTAACTATATTTTCCTTATTATTCCCATAGCTTTATTTAATCTTTTCTTTAATTTAGTTATTTGAGTTTTAATAATTATTAGTTTAAAAAGTAAAACGCCATTAATTAGTTATCCAAATAATATAGGAAATTGTTCACTTTTTGGTACTTGACTACCCACCTTGTGGGACGATATCTGCTACTCTGTTCTACTGCTTATGATCCGTACGCTTGTGGTAGCAATTTTGCAGTCAAGTTTTTTACGCCAATGCCGGAGAGGCATTAGTTCAATATCAAAGCCAGAAAATTTTCAAATTAATTTGGATTGTATTAGTTGCATTAATTTTATTTAGATATCTTTCATTGTATTTTTTTTCTTTCTTTCAAGTAGTATATACGTAGAGAAGCTCTGTGCCTTTGTTATTTGATCTTGAAATTGAACGAACAGTTCGTGCAATTAGAAAAGAGAGAAGAAATCAAGAAAAGAAAAATAAAGCAATGGTAGATAATGCAGCACAAAACCAACGGCAAGCTTAAAATCATGAACAAAATCTAAGAGCCTTGCGAGATTTTGCCATTCCTACTATTGACGGAGCACGAGCCAGCATTGCACATCCTATGGTGAATGCCAACAATTTTGAATTGAAGCTTGCATTGATTCAAATGGTGCAACAGGTGCAATTTGGATGAGATTCAAATGAAGATCCGAATGTTCACTTGTCAAATTTCTTAGAGATTTGTGATATGATAAAGATGAATGGGGTTTCTGATGATGCAATTCGGCTACAAACTTTTCCTTAATGAGAGATAAAGCTAAGGCGTGGCTTAATTCCAAAGAAGCATTTACCTTCACTACTTAAGCTGAATTATCTGAAGCCTTTTTGAGCAAGTACTATCCTCCAGGTAAGACTGCTAAGCTCAGAAATGACATTCTTAGCTCTTCATAATATGAAGGTGAGACATTGTATGAATCCTGGGAAAGGTTTAAAGATTAACAAAGAAAATGTCCTCATCACGGTCTTCCTACATGGTTAATTGTGCAAACCTTTTACAATGGGCTATCACATGCTATGAGAACTACTGTTGATGCAGCTGCAAGTGGAGCTCTTATGATTAAATCAGCTAAAGATGCAAATGACTTGCTTGAGGAAATGACTTCTAATAGTTTTGAGTGGTCTAATGAAAGGAATATGCCTAAGAAAGTAGCAGGAATGTATGAGATTGATGGCATTAACATGCTAAATGCTAAAGTTGACTCTTTAGATAAAACATTTGGCAAGATGAATAATGTGAACACAATTTCTAATTCTTTTGTTATTTATGACATTTGCGGTGGATCTCATATGAATTCTGAGTGTGTGCAGATTCACAGTGCATAATTTGCCCATAATTTTAATAGGTTACAACAGAACAATTCATATTCCAACACCTATAATCTTGGTTGGAGAAATCATCCTAATTTCTCTTGGAGTAATTAGAATAATCATGGTGCTGGTAATATGAGGCCATTTAATCCTCTTGGATTTTCATTAAGAACACCTCAAGCTGAAATCAAGCAATCATAGGAAGTTTCCATAGAAAAATTAGCTAGTGTTACGTCTGAAAGATTAGAGAAGGTTGAGGCAAGGATGAATCAACTGGTGATAGCTAACAAAACGATGGAAGTGTAGATTAGGCAAATCGCTAATGCCATGAATTCTCGTGAGCAAGGCCAATTTCCAAGTAAGACTGATGTTAACCTGAGAGAGCAGTGCAAAACCATCACTCTTAGAAGTGGGAAGCAGTTTAGAAAAGAAGATAAAGATAAGGTGGATGAAGAATTTGTGGTAGTTGATGGTGAAAAAGAACATTCTGAACAACTTGACGAGAAGAAAGCAAAAGAAGATGATGATTAAGTCATGATACCAGTTCTACCACCAATCAAGCCATATGTTCCTCCAGTTCCTTTTCCACAGAGATTGTAGCAGACCAAGCTAGATAAGCAAGTTGAGAAGTTTCTTAAGGTTTTTAGAAAATTGCATATAAACAATCCTTTTGTAGATGCTTTGGCACAGATTCTAGCTTATGCAAAATTCTTGAAGGAGATTATGTCCAATAAAAGAAACCTGGAAGATTATGAGACTACTGCATTAACTGAGGAGTGTAGTTCACTAATCCAAAGGAAATTACCTCCAAAATTGTGAGATCCATGGAGTTTTTCTATTCCTCTCACTATTGGTGATGTTGATTTTAAGAAAGATTTATGTGATCTAGGTTCTAGTGTTTCACTAATGCCTTTGTCTTGTTGTAGGAAACTTGGTTTGAAGGAACTACAACCAACTAACATTACTTTGCAGTTAGCTAATAGATCATTGGTTTTCCAATTGGAATTCTGGAAAATGTCTTGGTTAATGTAAAGAAATTTTATATTCCCTTTGATTTTGTTATGGTAGAAATTGAAGAAGATGAAGAAGTTCCAATAATTTTGGGTTGACCATTTCTAGCTACAACCGGAACTATTATAGATCTTAGAGATGGGATTTTAAAATTTCATGTTGGTAATGAATGTGTGGAATTTAATTTTCCTAAAAACTATAAATATCCTGCAATTTACTGATCATGTTTTTAGCATTGATGTTCTTGAAGAATTGAAAAAAGGATATTCAGTTGTTGATAATTATAAATAATCTTAACACCTGTTTAAGAGATGTAGGTACAACTGAAGATGAGAAACAAGAGATAGCTGAAGTTGCAAGTGTTTTAGAGATCCTACAGCTAGGATGATGCATTTTGGCAAGTTGGGTTCAAGGAAGCCATTACTACTGTCTTTTAGTGTTCAAGCCCTGGTTGTTAAGTTAAAGCCACTTCCATCACATCTCGGGTATGCATTTTTGGGTGAGAATGATACTTTACCTATAATTGTGACTTCTGATTTAAATGCTACACAGTTTGAGAAATTGTTACATGTTTTGAGATTAAGGAAGAACGCAATTGGACGGACAATTTCTGATCTTAAGGAAATTAGCTCTTTGTATTTGTATGCATAAGATTTTGGTGGAAGATAATCATAAATCTATGGTTGAACATCAAAGAAGACTTAATCCTCACATGAAAGAAGTTGTTATAGCTGAAATTCTTAAATGGCTAGATGCAGGAATTATTTTTCCTATTTCTGATAGTGTGTGGATTAGTCCAGTGCAAGTGGTGCCTAAAAAGGGTATGATAACTGTAGTACAAAATGAGAATAATGAATTAATTCCCACCAGGATTGTAACTGGTTGGCGACTATGTATTGATTATAGGAAATTGAATAGCGCTACCCGAAAAGATCATTTTCCATTACCTTTTCTTGAGCAGATTCTTGAAAGAATTGTTGGGTATGATTTTTATTGTTTTCTTGATGGGTATTCTGGCTATAATCAGATTCCTATTGCTCTTGAAAATCAGGAAAAGACTACTTTTACATGTCCTTATGGTACTTTTGCATTTCATAGGATGCCATTTGATTTGTGTGATGCTCTTGCTACTTTTTAACGTTTTATGATGGCAATATTTTCTGATTTTGTTGAGAAAATCATGGAAGTTTTTATGGATGATTTTTCTATGTTTGAATCTTCTTTTGATGATTTTTTGAATAACCTTTCAAAGGTCTTGTAGCGTTGTGAAGAAACTAGCCTTGTTTTGGATTAGGAGAAGTGTCACTTTATGGTACAAGAATGTATAGTTTTGAGGCATAAAATTTCTTCCAAGGGCATTAAGGTGGATCGTGCTAAAGTAGAAGCTATTGAGAAATTACCTCCACCTATATCAATTAAAGGAGTTAGAAGTTTTCTTGGTCATGTGGGATTCTATCGACGCTTTATCAAGGATTTTTCTAAAATTTCTAAACCTCTGTGTAATTTGTTAAATAAGGATGTGGTTTTCGATTTTACAGCCGAATGTTTGAATTCTTTCAATATTTTGAAACAAGCTTTAATTTCAGCACCAATTTTGGTAGCACTTGATTGGAGTTTACCATTTGAGTTAATGTACGATGCCAGTGATTATGCATTGGGAGCTATCTTAGTCAAAGAAATGATAGGAAGTTGCATGTTATTTATTATGCTAGTAGATTGATGAATGATGCTCAATTAAATTATGCAATTACTGAGAAAGAATTGCTTGCTGTTGTTTTTGTTTTTGATAATTTTCACTCTTATCTTGTTGGTTCAAAGTGATTATATATACTGATCATGCAACAACTAAATATTTATTGGCCAAAAAGGATGCAAAACCAAGGTTAGGTTAATTCGTTGGGTTTTATTATTGCATGAATTTGATCTAGAGATAAGAGATAAGAAAGGGCTTGAAAATTCTGTAGCTGATCATCTATCCAGGATCGTTGTGCCAATGCAAGAAGAAGGGTCGCCAATTAATGAAAATTTTCCAGATGAAAGATTATTAGCTCTTTCTTCCATTCCATGGTTTGCAGATTTGGTTAACTATTTGATTAGTGGAATTATTCCCAAGGATTTCAGTTATCAACAGAAGAAGAAATTTTTATGGGATGTCAAGAAATATTTTTGGGAAAAGCCATTACTTTTCAAGTTCTGTATTGATGGAATGATTCGAAGATGTGTTCCTGAGGAAGAGTTTCATGATATTCTAACCTACTGCCATTCTTTAGATTGTGGAGGTCACTTTAGCTCATCTAAAACGGTTGCTAAAGTATGGCAATCTGGCTTTTATTCGCCTACTATGTATCAGGATGCTAGAAAGTTTATGGAGAGATGTGATAAGTGTCAAAGAGTCAGTAATATTTCCAAATGCAATGAGATGCCTTTGACTTAACATCTTCGAAGTTGAGCTTTTTGATATTTAGGGTATTGATTTTATGGGGCCTTTTCCTTCTTTTTTCAATAATCAGTATATTTTGGTTACGGTCGATTATGTGTCCAAATGGGTAGAAGCTGTTGCAACTCAGACTAATGATTCTTGTGTGGTGATGAAGTTCATTAAAAAGAAATATTCTCAAGATTTGGTGTTCCCTATATAATAATTAGTGATGAAGGTACCCACTTTTGTAACCGCAATTTAGATGCTCTGTTGAAGAAGTGTGGTGTTATTCACAGGGTTGCACTTGCTTATCATCCTCAAACTAATGGGAAAGTGGGATTGACTAATCGGGAGTTAAAGAAGATATTAGAGAAAACTATGAGCAACTCAAGAAAGGATTGGGCTAGTAAATTAGATGAAGCACTTTGGGCCTATCGAAAAAATTTTAAGACACTTTTGGGAATGTCTCCTTACCATTTGGTTTTTAGAAAATCCTATCATCTTCTAGTTGAGATAGAGCATAGAGCATATTGGGCAATCAAAGAACTCAACATGATTTTGAAGGATGCTGGGGATAAGAGGTTATTGCAATTAAGTGAGTTGGAAGAATTTCGATTGGATGCTTATTAGAGTGCTAGAATCTATAAGGAAAAAACCAAATATTGGCATGATAAGCATATCTAGAAGAAGGAATTTCAAGCTAGACAACAAGTTCTACTCTTTAATTCACGTTTGAAGTTATTTCCTGGAAAGCTTTGTTCAAGATGGTCTGGTCCATTTACAATTACTAAGGTGTTTCCATATGGAGAGTGGAGGTTCATAGTGATGAGTATGGGTTTTTCAAAGTTAATGGTCAGCGATTGAAGCCCTACTTTGTTGGAGATGTCGTGCCTTGAGGAGTGTCTTACTCTTTGAGTAATCCTACCATGAATTGATTTCAAGCATAATCAAGCTAATGACTATAAAGAAGCACTTATTGGAAAGCTGGTTAAACTTTGAATGTCAAACACCTTTTGGAGGAGATGTTGCGTACTCAGACCTCCTCTTCTAATCAGAGAAGCTTTCTTTTTATCCCTTGTTCTTTATTTTCTTTTAACATTGAGGACAATGTTAAGTTTAAGTTTAAGTTTGGGGGGGGAGGTTTTCAGTTTTTGATTTTTTTAACTTGCAAATTCTTCTTTAGTATTTTTAATTGTTTCACTTTTAATTGTTGTCTTTTATAAAAAAATTGAAAATTTTTGAAAAGTCATAAAAATTTGTTATGTCAAGATGTGGATTAGTTGTTTATGGCCGATGATGAGAGTTAGTTCTAACGTTATAGCTTGTAGAAGATGAAGTATGTTTTAATGTGTTATTTAATTCTCTAATTCAATTTCTTGTTGCTTGGAACTACTTGAAAAATTTTTGAGCACTTTTGTCATGATCTTTTGGCTATTTATGTGTAAAGATGGTGTGCACAAGTTTGAATGTCTCTGAGTCTTAAAATTAATTTTGTTTACACTTGTTTGATTGTCATTCGAGGCGACATTTGAGATTATACCTGACTAAAGAAATGATTTAGGCCATCTTTGGAACATTTGTGCCTTTCGAGCTATCCCATATTTATTTATATCCTTTGTGTCCCCTTTTGAGTCTACATTAATACCCTTTTTCTTTGTTTACCTAACGTTAAATTAACCTGTCCTTTTCTTTTATTTATCTCTTTTTGGTCCCTTATTCTTAAGCACTTGTTAATTATCGCTGCATTTATGGAGTTGTGCAATTTTGAATTTGGGCTTTCAAGAGAAGGTGTTAAATGCATATTTTTGGCTTGTTGAGAAAGTGATATTTGTTGAGCATGAATATGTTTGAGCTATAATTGAAAGGCTGGTTGATGTTGAGACAAAAGTATTGTGAAAAAGAAAAAAGAAAAAAATGTTCAAAAGAAAAAATATATGAAAATGAAAAAAAAGTTTGTTGCGAAGGATGAAATGAAGAGAATGGTGGAAATTCCTAGTTGGGGGTGCTTAGCAAGGATGAAGAAGGCCATGTTTCAAGTTTTCTATGTTCATAATTTTCAAATGCTTAAGGTGACTTTTAGCCATTTACATTTCCTTTCTATTATCCTACCCTAACCTAAGCCTACGTTACAAGCTTATAAAGTTCTACATGATCTTTGGTTTGTGTATGATCTCCATTAGTGGAGAGTGCCATGAAAGACAAGTTTGTGCAAAATTGTTTTTCTCGCAAAGGTTTTTGAGACAATTGGCTTATGTGTATTTTTCTGAACCATGGATAGTTGGTTGGGATTGACTTATCACACACACACTCGAGTGGATTTAAGTGGACACGAAAATGAATTTTGAATTGTCTTTGAACATGAACATAGTGTTTAGATTTTTATATAAGTTTATTGTTAAAGAATCGTTGAGGCCAATTTGACAACTTAATCTTTGTTTTGTCAGTTTTAGTGTTATTTTTGTTATTTTCTTTGGGGACAAATAAAATGTCAAGTTTAGGGGTATTTGATAGTAAGAAAAATTACTAATTATTAGTTGTTTTTATTTTATAGTTTTTAGTTAATTTCATATGATTTTGGAAATTATTTATGTATTTTTATTTTATTTTGTAGGGATGTCAATTTTTAGAAGAATTGCAAATTTGCATAATGAAAGTCAAAGTTAAAGCCAAAGAAAAAAAAGACAATGGACTTGGCTTAGGGCGTGAGGGCGTGATCACGCCTTAAAGTCATTAGTGGAGTTTGATAAATTGGAAAGGAAAGATGGTTTTATATATTCGTGGGACCCGCATCAAAATATCAAATAAAAGTAAAAATAGAATAAAAGCTTGGTACCTCACATGTAATCAAGCTCAAGGGAGTATATTTTGTATTATGGGGCCAAAAAACCTGAGTTAATTGAGTCAAAATCATTTGTGGGACCTGCAACTAGTTGGATTGAGAAAGAAAACCAAGAATTCATGTCCTTGCCATTTTGATTAGAGAAATAGTGCATGCAGTCTATTCGTGGGTGGAGTCTGTTGGCCAACTATAGTGACGCATGTAAGGTTCAGTTCCAATCCTTTTCCAACTTTCTTTACTATCGAATTTTCCTTGTCCTTTTCCTTTTTGGTATTTAATTTTAGTTTCAATCAATCTAGATATAGATAACAATACGTAGGATTTTAGAGAGGAACTTTTGGAAGAGACTTTTCATAGTCACCAGTGTTCAAGACAGAGCGATTCTTCTAGAGTTTTTCTGCTGTGTTCTCTTTTCTCTTCTTTTAATTATTTTTCTTTAGTTCTTATATGCTCGTTTTTAATTTTATTTTGTTGCTTTTAAATATGTGTCTAGGCTAAATAAACTTTCTAGGACTTGGATGTAGCTGTCAATATGTTGATTAATTTGTGTGATTAGTTTATTCATCAATATTTGATATTTTCATATTTAATGTCTTGTGAGTGCCTGATCAACACTTGCATGTCTAAGGTGTTAGATGAAGGAACGACAGTTGAAGTTTGACATTAGTTGATGAAAATATTAAACTTTAATTGTGGGCTACGACAGTAAGAACTCAATTATTTCAACTTATAATTCCTATGTTCTTAATGTGTTTATAATAATAACTATAGTCATGACAGTAGTCACAGGGTTATTATAAATAAGAGGGTTATACCTTATCGGAGGATAACACTTAATTAAGAGAATTGTTGTGAGATGAATAAACATAATAATCATGCAACTAAGTATTGAATTGGTTAATATTTGACTGGTGAACCCCAATGTCCTGGAATTTCAATTAACTGAATTTTCCTTATTATTCCCATAATTTTATTTAATCTTTTCTTTAATTTAGTTATTTGAGTTTTAATAATTATTAGTTTAAAAACTAAAAGGCCATTAATTAGTTATCCAAACAATATAAGAAATTGTTCACTTTTTGGTACTAGGGTGGGACGATATTTGCTGCTCTGTTATACTGTTTACAATTCATATGCTTGTGGTAGCAATTTAGCGATCAACGAACTAAACTAATTTGAAAACAAAGTTCAGAATCTAATACCTCATCCACAAACAAGTTAGTCATTAGAACTCATTGGCTATTTCGAAAATTTTTTTAGGAAAATGGTAAGGTGGTAAGAGACAAAGTTAGACGTGTAGCTTAAGGTTTAATCAATAGGAAGGTATTCATTTTAATGAGACTTATACACTTATTGTTATATTAGAATCAATTAGAAGTTTACTTGCTTTTATATGCTATAGAAAATTTAAATTATTCCAAATGGATGTCAAAAGTGCCTTCTTAAATGGATATATTAATGAAGAAGCATTTGACGAGAAGCTTTTAGGTTATGAAAATGAAAACCATCTTGATTACTTAATGAGGTTAAATAAAGCTCTGTGTGGTATAAAGCAGGCTCCTCGAGCTTGGTGTGAGAGATTAAGTAACTTTCTGTTTGAGAATAACTTTAAAAGAGGAAATGTCGATAACAACTTATTTATTAAGAAAAAGAAGAATGATTTACTCATAGTGCAAAGATATGTTGGTGATATAATATTTGATGCTAATAATCCATCCTTCTGTGAAGAATTCTCATCCTTAATACAGTGGGACTTTAAAATGAGTATTATGGGAGAACTTTCTTCTTTCTTGGGTGCAAATTAGGCAAATACAAAAAGGAATCTTCATTAGTTAAAACAAATACACAAAGGAACTCATCAAAAAATATCATTTTAAAAATGCCAAACTGATAACTACTCCCATATATAGTGGAACTAAACTTGATAAGGATGAAGACGGCAAGGCTATCGATGAGACAAAGTACAAAGGAATGATCAGATCACTTTATATCTTACAAGCTATAGAATAGATATTATGCTTAGTGTGTGTCCTTGTGTGTGCTTTCAATCAAGTCCAAAAGAAAGACACCTCTAAGCAGTCAAGAGGATCTTTTGCTATCTTCTCGAAACTATAGATGTTGGATTATAGTATTTAATAACTTATTCATGTAATATATTTGGCTGTTATGATGTAGATTATGTAGGTGATAAAGTTTATAGGAAAAGCACAAATAGTTACTGTTAATTTCTTAGAGAATGTCTAATTTCTTGGTCTTGCAATAAACAAAACTACTCAATGCTTTCGATAACTGAAGCAAAATATATAGCAATGCCAACTATTGTGCTCAAATAATATGGATGAAATAAAAACTCCAAGATTTTTCTCTAGACTTTGATGATATTCCTATACTATATGATAGTACCAGTGCAATCAACCCTTTTAAAGATCCTGTGCATCATTTTAGGACTAAGCGTATAGAAATCACACATTAGTTTCTTGGAGATCATGCTTTAGAAGGAACCATTGATCCATGCATGTTAACACTGAAAATCAAGTAGTTGATATCTTTACTAAGCCACTTTCTGAAGATAGATTTTGTTTGTTGAGAAAAGCGTTTGATATGTGTAGATTATCTAACATTTAACTATGTATGAAGATTCTATGCTACTTCTTTTTGCAGACATTAATCAACTCCGTTTAATATTTTCTTCAATAGGCTCCTCTAGGCTTCTCTTATTTTAATAGGGTAGAATACACATGTCATAAAAAGAAAATTATTAAATAACATCATTTAGTTTTTAAACACGTGTGCTGTTCTAACAACTTTTTATACGTGATTGACAGAAGATATATAGACAATCACACCTCCTCTAATAGTTTGTACGATCGTTCATCTTCACACGAAATCCATTCAAGAACCGTTTAGTATATCTTGAGAAGCTTTCTTCCTTCTACTTATCTTCATCGTTCTTAGAAGCTTTTTTTTACCTCTCTATACTCAAACTCTTTGTTTTTTCTCAAATCTCTTAAATTTCACCAGCTTATTTAAAACCACAATAACAAAGTCCAAAGGAAAAAAGAAAATTTTAACTCCCACTAATAGTTATGAGGAAACTCTCCACCATGAATAAGAGTCTGAAACTCTTGTTTTTGAATCATCTTCTCTGTCACCAATAGTAAGATCACTAAACACCTGTACTGAATCTGCTCCTATCACCTCTATTAAAAAGCATCAAGTTTTAAAAGCATCCATTTAGGAGACTCCATAAGAGAGAAAGGAAAAGGTTCTGACTATTTTTTCTCTTCCTGAAGAATCAGATTATGATTTATCTTCTGGACACAATGAACCAAAGATAAAGCAACAATATGTTTCTGAATTTGGTGAAGAGGGTTTTGATAACTCAAACTTAGCTCATTAGAAAAATAAAAAGAAGAAAGAGAAGTAGAAGAAGAAGAAGAAGAAGAAGAAAAATCTTATAGTGAGGGGGAGCTAACGAGAAAGGTAAGATTCCATTCTCCTTCACTGCCTACTCTCACTCTGCCTACTCCCACTTTGTCTACTATTTCTTCTAAAATTTTCACACCACCATCAACTACTCCTCAACTTGATTCCATGGGTGAAAAATTGCCTGAATTACACTGGATCGTTAATGATAATGATTCAGATGAAGAGCTGGTTTGTTTAATAAGACGTCCATGAACCAGAGGAAGTTTTGCAAAGCAGGCTGAAAAAGCATTTGAAAAAGAAAAAAGCCTTGAGGCTAAAATAAGGGAAGAATAAGAATCTTAGAAGAGAAAAAGAAAAAAATAAGAAAAGGCAAAGCACCTATGGTTGAAGAGAATATTGAGGACCCTGTTATTCAGAGTGAACTATTTTATGAAGAAACATTGCTTGAAGAAATTCTGAAGGAACATAAGTCAAAATCAAAGAAACTTACTGTATACAAGAAAGGAGAGTCTTTAGCACTGGTCAAGATGTTTCAGTCAATGGAACCTTGAAAAACATATAATTATGAGAATTGGGGCGCTCGTAAAAATTTATTACTTAGAGTTTTAAAGTGAAATACTCAAGTTGGATATTTAGGGACTGGACATAGACTTCATTATAAGCCAAACTAATATAAATTGACTGTCATTCTTTCTTTCTTTTTAACTTTAAAATTTCTGCATTATAGTGTTTGTGTTTTAAATTTGCAAGAGGCTCCTTTAGTTTTATAATTGAATAAGCTCCTTATGTTTCAATATTGTAAGAGGTTCCTTTCGTTTTGAATGTTAACAAGCTCCTTTCATTTCTGAATGTTAACAGGCTCCTCTCGTTTTTAACATTCACAGACTCCTTTCATTTTAAACTTTAACAAGCTCCTTTTATTTATAGACTCAATTCATTGAAATTTAATAGGCTCTCATCATTTGCACAAATTGATATTAACTTGAAAAATGTTTAAATCACACATAATTCATCCCCTCTTGCATGTGTTTGATTTATCAATTATTAGTTGAATATTCCATTTCGCATTGATCCTTATATTTAACAAGTGAATTTTGTTCGATATAAGCTATTGTTTTATAATAATTAAGATGGGAATTGTATGAGTTAAGCAAGTGCTCACTATAGAAAATCTTGTAGAATTATCTGATTAAGTCATTGTCACAATAGTAGTATAATCGTCATATGATGATATGGTAGAGGATACTTAAATGATTGGCTTAGTGCAAATAGATGATTGTTAGTTTATGCCCTACAGCCAATCGATTGGTTGTAGTTTAGTGACAAAATAATTTAAAGATATTATTTATCTTGTACATTTTTAGATTTATATTATAAAGTCCATGGGATAATCATACAATGCAAATAAAATTATTATGAGATTTATATTGGATTTATGCATTATTTCTA
Source organism: Erythroxylum suave (assembly GCA_027563595.1). Lineage (NCBI taxonomy): Eukaryota > Viridiplantae > Streptophyta > Magnoliopsida > Malpighiales > Erythroxylaceae > Erythroxylum > Erythroxylum suave. Next base: position 780,852 of record JAOSBN010000009.1, read on the forward strand.
AATTGTTCTTAGTCATTGCTCTACTAAGACTGGACATTAATAGAATGTAAAAATACTAGCATACATTATGTTTTTCCTTATAAAGGAAGTAGTCTATCTCATAGGACAAAGCATGTAGATAATTAAATAGACGTGTAGGTGCTTATTAGAGAACAAGTTCACTTAGTATACTTCATATGACAAATCCATTTAGAGTATTACTTGTATGTCTATAAAATTCTTACTGTGATGATTGTATATGTGATCCTTCGACTTGAGGTCTCCAAAGTAATCTTGTATAGAGATTGCTATATCTTGATACTACTTATGACCTATTTAATCATGGGTTGTCCAATAGGTAGTCATTGGATGTAGCATGAACTATATAGAGATAGTTGTTTGATTAAGATAGGATTTATCACCATAAAGTAATTAGGGAAAATGTTTCATTGTTCTCGATTAGTATTGATTTAGGAAATCCTTGGCCAAGGTGGTATGACATTTTGTAAATAGTTAACAGATGTCTTTAATTGAATCAATAGCTAATGGTGGAGACTGAATATGATTTGACTCAAAATAGTGTAGATATTAATTCCATGCTTCATGTCTAATTGGAGCGTTGTATAATGAAATGATTGAAGTATACTAAAAAAATCATGCATGAAAAGGTTAGTCAAAACTACTTTGACATTCCTAAATATTTGGGTGGTCATGATGCGTTGGTAGACGTCAATCTTGATTTATGATCATAAATTGTTTAATTAGAGAATTAACGATAAATTAAAAAGACTTTTAATTTATATAATTCTAATTATAAATTAGGATTATAAATTAGAATTCTAATTTATACTTATTGCCAACATATTTGCGAATCTAATGGATCTTACATAAAGAACGAGCAGAAGAGAGCAAAGATATTTTATCAAGTTGGAAATGATTGTAAAGTTTGAAAAACTTTATGATTAAATATGAGATATTTAATAAACAAGGATCAATATAAGATATTGGATCTTATTTGGGCATAATTGGCATTTAATTAGAAATATTTGCAATTCTAATTAAATTTTAATTGAAATTAGAATTTGATTTCAATTAAATTACTAAAATGTCCAAAATCTATTATAAATAGGCTTAAGCTCTAATAGAACTCGCACTTCTTGCTTAACCTTCTCTATAGGAGTTATAGAGTTCCTTCAACCTAAATTATGGAAGCTGCTAGAGGTTGAACCCCTGTGCAGCTACGGCGGTTAAGATGGATCAATTTTAGAAATAGTTCGAGTGATATTACAAGATTATAATCAAGCTTCAGAATGAGGTACAAATTAAGATTCTACTTTATTATGATTTATATGTTAATCATTTTATATAATTAAAGAGATCTTGGTTTTTGGGAACTAAAAAATTATAAAAATTTTTGTAATTATTCCTCTACGATAGGGGCCTGATCCTGTCTCGATTTTCCAATCGTGGTACATGAGTAGAATTTTAGTTCTATAATTTGATTAAATTTGAGTGATTGTTGTTGATTGTAATTTTGGAATTGAACAACAAAAGGTTTGTAAATTAAAAATGAAAAGATCTCATCTCAGCTCAAACCCTAATATCGAATTAGGTTCTATGAAATTTGAAATATTAAAGATGAATGTCCATAAGAAACCCAAAGTATCATTGCTACTTTACGAAAATCCATAATCAAAAAATTAAATATTTTTTATAGTCTTAAGGGTACAAAGCATAGTACCTAGATCCATTGTGGTCTAGTATTATTAGTGGAGTCATCAATTGTTGGTGGCTAGAACAGAGAAAAACTTGATGATTGTTGCTGTTAGAGTTGCCATTGTATTTTTTGATTCTTTTGAGTCTTGAAGAAGGCTGAAACTGTCACGGTTGTTGGTGGTTGGGAAAGATGGTGTTTTGATAGGTATAGATTTCATTATGTTTTAGTGGGTAGTTTGGTGTGTATTTAGTTGTTATTTCGATTATTTAGTATAAGATTAGGTTAGAATTGTATTTTTCATAAATATTTGTGTTTTAAGTGCTTTTTTTTTTTTGGCGAGAACATGTATTTGAGCTTCAATTATATATATATGAGCTGTTGTGATGAGTTTGTCAATGTTTCAGGGCTTTTGGAGGAGACCCAAACCAAAACACAGTCCCACAATCGTGGCAAGTAGGCCACGATCGTGACATAAGCACCAACATAGGCCACAATCGTGGGGAATATGCCATGATCATGACAGAGAGCCAAACAAGCTGTCCATGATTGTGCACTAAGGGCCACAATAGTGGCTTGCGTTCAAATAGATACGGGGTCACTTTCAGATTTAAGTTTTCGAGAGACATTTTGGACATTTTTGGACCCTAGAAAGACACTAGGGTTGGCTTAATTAGAAAAGACTATAAAAGCATTAGGAGGTAACCATAGAAAAGAGCTTTACAATCAGCCTCTATTTGGAAACCCTAAAAAGAGAGAGAAAGAAAAGAGAGAGACAAGACGAAGAGGAACAAGGAGCAAGAAGAAATGGATACTGACGCTGTTACTCCCTAGATCAAGTGGTATCCTAACACCGTTGCCTTCCCGATTTGTTCATTTCTTTTTTCATTTAAATGTATAAAGTTGACATAGATTATATGGAAATGGATTTTGGTTTGTTGATAATGTTCTAAACTTTCCTTCAGGATTTTACTTCAAGTTAATGTAGATTTAGTTATTTTTGTATTTATTGGTTTGGATGTTGTGATTGATTAATATATTTGCATGTTTTGGTAACAAACTGAGAGGGTGAGTTAGATAAAAATGGTTAGATTGAGTTAATGAGAGTTAGGCAATCTAATTGACCATTTAATCAATCTAATTGGTAATTTCATATAGAGAGATCCTATGCGAGACCTGATTGTTTATTAGAGAGCTTTAGAACTAATTAAAATTATAGGTAATTTGTAAATTGAGAGATCGCAAGTTTCATAATTTGATTAGGGTTTACAATTTCTGATTTAATGGTTATAACTCAAGAAAGAGTAATCAACCCTACGACCATCTAAAACTAGTGCCCCATAAACACACAAATGGCTAGATTAGCATTAATGATAGGCAAAATCCCCTCTTTTATAACTTGATTAACTCTTTTGAGGGATTTTCGTTGTGAATTGTGTGACTACTCAATTTCATTATATTTTTGTTGAAATTATCATTTTGCATTTCTTGAATCAATTTCTCATAGTTTATTTTTCAGTTTTAATTATTTGAATTTGAATCTTAAAAAAACACAACCTGAATTAAGTGGCACTTAAGTATAATCTTTATGGGGCGATATCCTCTTTTTACTACAAGTAATGACTCATATACTTATGGTTTTTGGCATAAAACAAGTAGTTTGTTTTTAAAATCAATAAGTTTTTGATGTCGTTTCTAGGGATTGTTTGTTTAGCATCTTGTTTAGTTTAGGTGAATTTGATTTAAGAGTGTTTGATACTCTTCCTTGTGTATTTACAGGTGCATGAATACAAGGAGTACGAGAAGGTCTAACGAACATAGAGAAAAACATCGTTTAGACATTATAAGGTACGAAAGAGAGCTAAGAAGAGTTAGATGTCAAGATAGAATACAAAGGACTATGGCAGAAGAAGGAGAGCAAGGAGGAGTTAAGAGGACATTGACGGTCTTTATGAGGCCCAATTTCAATCCTTAAGGAGTTGCAAGGCCTATGGTTCAAGCCAATAACTTTGAGAACATGTTGGCACTCCTCAACATAGTTTAGAGCAATGTACAGTTTTATGGGTTGTCAAACGAAGATCCTAAAGCTCATCTTGCTAATTTCGTGGAGATTTGTGACACTTTCGGGTTTAATGGGATGTCTAATGATATTGTGAGGTTAAGATTGTTTTCTTTTACCTTGAGGGATCAGGCAAAGGTATGGTATAACTCACCCAGTGCAGTGCAAATCACTAATTGGAAGCAGCTAGCTTAAGCTTTCTTGGCTAAGTACTTCCACTTGACTAAGACAATAAGAATAATCGAGAGATCACAAACTTTCAACAAAGTGATGGGTAGCTATTGTATAAAGCCTGGGAGAGATTTACGGAATTAGAAAGGAACTGTCCCCACCACAACCTTCAGTTCCTTTTGCAAAAATTCTAAAATAATGTTAATCAGAGCACAAAGGGAACCATAAATACAACTGTAGGAGGGTCTTTGATGAGGAAAACTATTGATGTAGCTTATGAACTTTTAGAGGATTTGGTGAGCAGCAGCTGCATGTAGTTAAATGAAAGGAGTAGATAAAGGTCGAAGGAGTAAAAAGGGATGATTCCAATTGACTTGATTATAGCCTTACAAGCATAGATTACTGTCCTCACCAAGTAGTTGAGCAACATACAAGGAGCTTCTTCATCTGTAGTCAAGGCCACGCAATTACAATGTGAGCTATGTGGGCACAACAACCATGACATAGTTGAATGCTTCGTGCTGGGAGCTAGTGGTACAGAACAAGTAAATTACTTGGGCCAGTCATAAAGAGGTAACAATTCATACTTTAACATTTACAATCTTGGGCGGAAGGACCACGCAAATTTTTCATGGAATATTAACAATGTAGGTGGCAAAGTGAGAGCATAAGGACCTCTTAGATTTCAGCAAGACCAAATTGGGTCTTTGGAGAGCAGAATGGACAAGTTAATGGATGTAGTGGGTTCAACATTCTTAATTCAACAGGAAAGTCAAAAAAGACAACAAGACAGTTAGAAGAGAATGGAATCAAAGTTTGACCAGATTGTGAAGAACCATGCTTCATCCATCAACAAGTTCGAGGTGTAGGTAGGTTAACTTGCTACTGCTTTATCTTCTAGGAATGCAGGAAGCTTACCAAGAAAGACAGAGGCCGATCCAAAGGAACAAATCAAATCAATCACACTTAGGAGTGGTAAGCAATTGGAGGAGTCAAGTGTGAAAAATGATAGCAATGAAAGGTGGATGGTAAAGGCAAAGAGATAGAAGAAGAGAAGGTAGAAGAGAAAGAAGAAGAGAAGCCATATGTGACACCACCACCCTAAGATTTCATATCTACAGAGGGTGAGAAAACATCACGTAGATACTCAATTCTCCAAATTATCAAAGAAGATGAAGAAGCTTCAAATTAATTTATCTTTTGGTGGAGGCATTGGAGTGTATACCCATGTATGCAAAGATTCGGGGAGTTTTACTATTCGATGTGTTATTGGTGATTTTGAATTTTCTAAATGCTTAGGTGATTTACGCGTAAGTATTAACTTGATGCCTTTGTCTAATTTCATGAAATTGGGGCTATGAGACGTCAAGCCAACACCCATGCTTATCTAACTTACGAATCAATCTATCAAGAGGCCATTTAGGGTGGCAGAGGAAGTTCTGGTAAAAGTAGATAATTTAAAATTCTTATTGATTTTTTGTGTTAGATTTTAAAGAAGATGGGAATTGCCCATTGATTTTGGATAGACCTTTTATGAATATTAGTAAGGCTTTAGTTGAAATGCATGAAGGAAAACTGGTTTTGAGATTAGTGATGAGCAGGTTGAATTCAATATGAATAAATCTTTGAAGAAGTCAGTGGATGGAAGTGCATCTATGAACTTTGATATTGTGGATGATTATGTGAAGGAAGTTGAAGAGAAAGTCAAGGAAGTGCATAGGGATGAGAGTGTGAGCGAAGACGAATTGTGTGAGGAGGGTAAGCAATAGAAGTCAGAGAGAACGGATGCTCCCATACCACCCTCCATTATTAAACCACCCACTGTAGAACTAAAACCCTTACCTTCCTATAAAAGATACACATTTCTAAGTAAGGACCACACCCTACCCATCATCATTTCCAACCAATTAGATTTTGATCAAGGAGAGAAAGTGGTAAAGACCATTAAGAAGAGGATGAGAGCTATGAGGTGACAAAATTTTGATATTAGGAGGATTAGCCCCATTGTGGTGGTGCATAGGATTAACCATGAAGAAAGATGCAAGACAGTGAGAGAGAGGCAAAGAAATTTAAATTCAAACATCTAAGAGGTTATGAAGAAGGAAGTGGTGAAGATTTTAGATGCGGGTATTATATACCCAATTTCAGATAGCGAGTGGTTGAGTCTGATGCAATGTGTGCCTAAGAAGGGAGGCATGACAATGATGGAGAATGAAAAAGGTGAAAAGATTTACATTAGGACTATCACAGGTTGAAGAGTGTGCATTGACTATAGGAAACTCAATTTGGCCACCAAGAAAGACCATTTCCCATGACCTTTTATAGACCAAATGATTAAGAGGCTACCTGGCCATGCTTTTTATTATTTTCTTGATGGATATTCAGGGTACAATAAGATGTTCATATACCCATAGGACCAAGAGAAGACTACTTTTCCTTGTCTTGACAGGACTTTTGCTTACAGGAGGATGTCTTTTGGTCTATGCAATACACCGACCACTTTCTAAAGGTGCATGATGGCCATCTTTGCAGATAATGAAGACTTCATGGAGTTATTTATGGATGACTTCTTTATTTTTGGAGACTCTTTTAATCATTGCTTGTTATTTTGGATAGACTGTTACAAAGATGCAAGGAGTCTCATTTAGTCTTAATTTGGAAGAAATGTCATTTCATGGTCTAAGACGGAATTGTTTTAGGCCATAAGATCTTATACAGGGGGAATGGGGTAGATTAAGCTAACATTGAAGAGACTGAAAAGCTAACACCTTCTACTAACAATAAGGGCATCTGAGCATTCCTTGGTCATACAGGTTTTTACAGACGATTCATCAAGGACTTTTCACTTATTGCTAGAACTTTGACTCATTTGTTAGTTAAAGATATGTCTTTTGTGTTTGATGATGATTATTTAGATGTTTTTAACAAGTTAAAGAAGGGACTTACAATAACACCTATTTTGACATCGCCAGATTAGTCAGTTTCGTTTGAGATCATGTGTAATGCAAGTGACCATGCCATTAGTTGCGTACTCAGACAGCGAAAGTAGAAGAGGCTACATGTAATTTACTACATCAACAAGACCTTGATGGGACACAACTAAACTACACCACTACTAAGAATGAGTTACTTACAGTGATATTTGCACGTGAAAATTTTCATTATTATCTTTTGGGCTTACAAGTTATTGTTTTTACAGGTCATGTGGCATTGCATTATCTTTTTTAAAAGAAGGATGTCAAGGCTAGACTCATTCGATGAGTGCTTCTGCTCTAAGAATTCAACGTTGAGACTAAGGACAACAAAGGAGTACAAAATGTTGTAGTGGATCACCTATCGAGATTTGAAGGGGTACAAAAAGAAGTGGCAGAGGAAATTGAAGAGCATTTTTCTGACAACGCCTTAATGATGGTAGAAAATCTTTTCCTTCTTTGGTTTGCAGACATTGCCAATTATCTCTCAGGTGGTATTTTTGCCCCTAATCTCTCACATCAATAAAGGAAGCGGTTCTTATTTTAGTGTTCTCACTATATTTGGGATGAAACTGATAATTTGATTTGCAAGTTTGTCCCTGAAGATGAAATGCCTAAATTTTTGACTCAGTTTCATAGTTCAATTTATGCTACAAACTATGGAGTGAACAAGAAGACTGCTTGCATTTTAGAGTGTGGATTATACATGCCAAACTTGTTGAAGGATGCCCCAGATTTTGTATTGCATTGTGATAGCTACGAAAGTGTTGGCAATATTTCAAAGAGAGATGAAATGTCACTTTCAAACGTCATGAAAGTGGAGATATTTGATGTGTGGGGCTTGGATTCATAGGACCATTCCCATCCTCCTTAGGTAACTCTTATATAATAGTTGGAGTTGATTATGTTTCTAGGTAGGTTAAAGCAATAGCTACTCCAACAAATGATGGCAAGGTGGTGTGATGGTTCATCAAGAAGATCTATAATGTTCATCATAGAGTGGCAACTTGTTACCACCTGCAAACGAGTGTCTAAGTGGAGGTGGTGAGTAAAGAGTCAAAGAAGATATTGGAGAAGGAAATGAACACTTCAAGAAAAGATTGGACTTTGAAGCTGGATGATACATTGTGGGCTTACAGGATGGCTTTCAAAACTCCCATAGGTACAACCTCATATTAACTTGTGTATGACAAGGCTTGCCATTTACCACTAGAATTGGAGCATAGATCCTATTGGGCAATTAGAAAATTGAACATAGATTGGAAGCTAGCAGTTGAAAAGAGATTGTTACAACTTGATGAATTGGAGGAGTTAAGGTATAATGCATATGAAAATGCCAAGTTGTACAATGAAAGAGCTAGAAGCTGCATGATGCCCACATCAAGAAGAAGGAATTTAATAGTGGGGATTTAGTGCTTTTGTTCAATTAACAACTTCAATTATTTCTCAAAAAGGTCAAGTCAAGATGGAGTGGCCCTTTCAAGGTTATTCAAGTGTTTCCCCATGGAGCGTTGGAGTTGGAAAATGATAAGGGTGAAATTTTTAAGGTTAGTGGGCATAGGTGCAAGCTATAGTTTCGAAGGTCATTCTCACAAGAAAGGGAAGTACTTCCTTTCCTCTTACTCTTTCATGATTGCATATGGAATGGTCAACCTAATGACCTTAACTTAGTATGTTTGTCTTTGTATTAGTAGGGTATTCCTTTGAATTAATAGTGTTTAGTTTGATTTTGATTGGGTTTTAACTTGTTTCGCCCTTCAATCTTTTGCTATGTAGGTGCTCAATGAGGTGTTTTGATGTTACTTGAAGGTTTGTTGTCCACGTTTGATGTTACGTATTTTTGAATTTTGTTGTTAGAGTAGTTTGAATTCAATAAATATCCCGAAGGATGGACAATTATATGGAGTAAGGAAGTTATAAAGATGAGTCATGAGGTACAAGGTGAAAAAATGCATCAGGTAAGGATCTTAGAGGTAAAATGAGGAGAAAAGATGAAAAGTCAGCAAAGTGTAGGAAAGGTTACGACCATGATCATGACCATCAGCCAAGATTGTTGGACCAATGGTGGTTGACAAATTAAAATTCCTTTATGTTTTGATAATAATAAAATATATAGAATTAGTTAAGA
>JAOSBN010000009.1:789974-806743 GCA_027563595.1 Erythroxylum suave
TATATATTTCAGTGGTCTATTCATAAACGTGGTAAACGTTATGTAACAAGAATGCATTAAGGAAAACAATATATATATGATACTTATTTGAGATTTCTATTCATTATACATTTTATGTAAAGACAAACCTCTCAAGAACAAGCAGGAGAAATATACAAATTTGTTCTATGTCTTTCTTGAAGACTAAAGTTAGCAGAGTGAATATACCAAAACAATTTTTAAGACTATTTTATAAAAGTATATGAGATATTAGACACGAGAAAATGATAAGTCTACAATTAAATTAAGGAAAAGTTTAAGGAAAACTCCAAGTATACACATGTATTAGTACAAAATACTAATTGCCTTTTTAAGTTTAATTAATAGTTAATGTATAGATTACCATATTATACTAGCCAAAAAATGATTTTGTGATTTATAATACCTTACAAAATAATGGTACTAATTAGTATTCAAATACTGGTTAAATATTGAATGAAATTATAAATTTAATAAAATTTTGGACCAAATTAAAAAAATTAAATTTTCCTCTCCTAAACATCCCTCCCTTTCCCTCTGTAGCTCTCAATCTCGTTTTCTTACTCTCATAAGTCACAAGACTCATAACATAAGTCACAATATTGTCCTCTTCAAATCACGTTGGTTTCCTCCTCTCATATACTCACCGTTTTCGTTATGATGTCAGGTTTCGCAAACATCATAATCTGTTTGCCTTCACTAGCTCATGCCACTCTAACTTTGATGTTTTCACCAACTTGCACCACTCCAGCTTCATCACTGTTGCCTACTTTTTCTATAAATTTCAAAATTGTTTTGAGTCCCTTTTATGTACATATTTAATCAGGATTGTTTGGGTTTGTTCGTAAAATCTTGATTTCTAAGTTTTTGTGTACCCAAGTCACTCTCATCTTTTGGGTTTTTTTTGAAAAGTCTTGAGTCTTAGCTAATTGCATATAAACTTAGTCTAGTCATGCACTACATTTGAATTGTTAGTGGCATTTTGAACTTCAAAATTTAGGTTATAAAAGTCTTAACTATTTGGGTATTTTAGAATGCTATTGATAGATGGATATTTGACTATATTTTTATACCAATTTTTAATGTATTTTTTTTGATATTTTATACTTTTATCCTATATTTGATACTTAATTTGCTCCAAGTGTGTTTATAGAGTATAGCTGCCTTTATGGATTAAAAGAGAAGAATAGAAATGAAAATACAACATAAAATAAAGATTCGATGAACAGAAGAGATGCACAATCATGTATCTTCGTATGCACTTCTTCCAGACTATGCAGAATCATGATTTTTAGAGAATTTGGTCATGTATGATCTGAAGCAGGGTCCTGCATAAGATCGTGCACCGCTAAAACCCTAGAATTGTATATAAAAAGATGTTTTCGGAGATTGAAGGGGAGAGCAGATGTGGGTTCTCCAAGTGCAATTTTGAGCTAGAGAAGTGGAAAACATGAAGAAATCATTGATAGATCCATCGAATTAAAAGATTAAGCCTCTACATCGCAATAACATTCGATAAACAACAATTAGGGAGATTTAGAATTAAGACCCATTGTTTTTATTTCGTTTTTCTTTCATTCTATGTTTGATTTCATGTTCGATAATATGTAACTAAAATTCTGGTTATTATTTAGGTTAGATAAACCTTATGTTAATACTTTGATATGATTTGCTTCTTTTATTAATGCAATTGGTGTGATTGTTATATTGGATCCGATTATGTGTTTTATTTATTATTTGATTTCATATGTAGAGATTGAGAAAACTTAAGTTTGAATATATCTACCGTAATTGGAAGGAGTTAATTACAACCTTAGAGATAGGAGGACGTAGATCTTCTAGATTAGGGTTAAACATAATAGAGGGATTCATAAATCAATAAAGTAATCCTATAAACTTTAGCCTGAGTAATTTGATTGAAAACTGGAGGATTAGATGTTAGTATACTCAGCTATTAGCATACTATAGGAATCTCTATGATCCAATAAATCAATAAAAAAATAAAAGATCAATTTGATAAGGTTTAGTGGGGTTTGAACCTATATGCCAATTTCTTATAACGATAGTTTCTAAATGAATTCCACTATCTCTGCTTTCATTATTGTTTCCTATTTTATTTTACTTGCTTAGTTTTATTTCCTTTAATTAAAAATAAAAAATCAATCCTTAGGCTAAATAATAGGGGAAAGGTAATTACTAGTATTCATCGTATTTATGGAATTGACTTATACTTGTCGGTACTAGTTGCAGCTACATCGTGCACTTGTGGTTATTACAATATTAATTGTATAAAATTAGTTAATAAGCTATGTAGATTAAAATGTTCTTTGTAGCTTCTCATCTCTTAGGCCTCTTTGTTTGATAATTGTTTGGCAAAGTTTAATCACCCAGTAAAGTAATTGTTAGGCATTATGTAATGAGCCTGATATACAAAATATTTACAAATCCATCAAGCACTTCACTTACTATATCTAATTATCCCAATATTGGAAATTAGTTATGGCCAAGTGTAAGGCCCCAAATTATACCCTATTTGAAATGTTACATATTTATGAAAGTATATGTATTACATATTGTGATATGGTTGTGAATTATATATGTTTGGAATTTTGGCTTGATCTTGAATTTTGGTTAATGGATCAAACTTAGTCACTTGGAATTAATTAATACCATTAGATAATTGAGGTATTACAATGAAAATTTGGACTAGGAAAATGTCTAGTGGTAAGATAAGTTGGCTTATGAAAATTAGTATGACTAAGTCTATACTTTGAATGACATTTGGTAACATTGGTTGAGTGGTAAATGGCCTAATTGAATCGTGACAATTGGTAGCCACACGTGAAGACATGTAGATGGCTTCATTGAAGGAAAAGTAGATTACCTTCATGTGTGACATGTGGCTTGATTAAATCAATAACACCTAGTATCCAAAGAGTGAGGTAGGTGGTGAATCATCCTTCATTCTTGATGTTTTGACTTCTCTCTTCACTTTGCTGCTCTCCATCGAAAATCTCTCTTACACTCACAACTTCTGGATTTTTGATTTAATTTGGATTATTAACACTTAAAATCCCTGCTAGATGTTGCATCAAGGAAGTAGATTATGTTTTCTTCTATATTGTTTTCTTGGTGCTAAGATTTGCACCTTGATCTTGGATGTGTGTTGGTTATTTAGAATGGTTAGATTAGCTAGTTCTTTGGAGTTAAAATTTAAATTTAAACAGGTAAGGGGATTCTAAACTCTATAGCATGTACTAATACACATTTTATGATAATTGAATTGGTATGAAGTATTTGTTATAATGTTGATAATTGGGTGTTGGAAAAATACTTCTTTTTTGGCAAATGCTATTTTGGTTTTAATGTATGTAAGATAATGAGTTGTGAGTTGTCTAATGAATGATTTTTGAACTAATTTTGGACATGAATTGGATAAGGGATTGAAGCATGAATAAGGTAGAATTGAAGTGAAATTGATGATCTTTGGTGAAGGTGTATTGGATGGAGTATGAAGGAGTATGATTTGGAAGCTAAATGAAAGTCGTGGGCGAGTAAATCTTTGGTTCACTCATCCCATGATCGTGGGATTTATATGGCTCATTGCCATAGTTGTGGACAGTACTTAGGAAGGAGAAAATATTGGTTTTAGACAATTGTCAGACAATATAAGGTTAAGTTACTTAACAATTGTTTAATTGAACTCAATTGAGGTTAAAAATGAACCTGGACGATGTTAAATTAATTATGTAAAAAAGTTGATTTAGTTATGAATTGTTAATTGAGGTAACTACTTAAATAATGAGTGGTTAGTGAATAATGTGTCTAATGTTCAAAATATGATGACGTTATTACGTCATATGACCGCACCCAAAGCTCTGATTGATCAGTTGCAGAAGTATGGAATTGAGGAATTTACTGGAACATCTATGGAGGAGTCTAAAAAGGCCAAATTTTGGTTAGAAAAAGTGAAGAGGGTATTAGATGAAATTAGTTGCCTACCTAAACGAATGGCGCACTATGTTATCTCCCTTCTTTAAGGAGCAGTCTATGAAAGGTGGAAGTTTGTTATGAGATATCCTCAGTTACCAGAACTTCTAACTCAGGATTTCTTTTCCTAAGAGTTTAAAGCCAAGTATGTGTCGGAAGCCTATAGAAAGGAGAAGTGGAAGTAGTTTCTGAACCTAAAAAAGAGAAACTTGTCTATTGCTGAGTATAAGAAAGTATTTAATCGACTCAGCAAGTATGCACCTGGACTTGTACTTACTAAGGAGTTCTGGTGTCATCAGTTTGAAGATGGTTTAAATGATTCGATCAAAGAGCATTTGGCGGCAATTACTCTCTTGCAACAGGTGAGTTACCATAAGCTAGTACAAGCTGCCATGAAGATAGAGAAGTAAGAGATGATTAGGAGAGACAGGGGTTAACAAAGAGGTTTTATAGAGGAGGTTAGTCCTTGGGTAAGAGCAATCGTGAAGATGCCCTCAATGCTTAAGAATTTACTCAGAGATCTATAGCTAAGGGAATGTGACATGACTTTTCCTTATCAGTTGATTCTAGTAGGGGTTCTTCTGTGGGTTGAGGTTTTGGTGCTCTGGAGTACCCTTATTGCTCCAAACATCATTGGGGAACTTATTGGACAACTACGAGTGCACGTTATTGATATGAAAGCACTAAGGATTTGATAGCCAATTGTCCTATGAGATAGCCTCAGGCATCACAAACTAGTAGAGAGGTTTCTTATGCATTTGTTGGAAATAGAGGACACAGTAGAGGTCGTCGTTGAGGATTTGGATAGATTAGACCTAATCTAAGTACTATATCAAAAGTTGTTGATCGAGCTGCTATTCCATCTGCTACAGCTTAAGCTTATATTTTGAAAGCTCGTAAGGATCAAGATGCATTTGAAGTCATTGTAGGCACCATTTTTTTCTTTGGTTTTGAAATGTATGCTTTGATTGATCCTGGATCCACTCATTCTTATATCTGTGTCTAAAAAATTTCTAATAAAGTGATGCTTGTAGATCAGTTAGAGTATGATATTCATGTAACCAGTCCTCTAGGTAGTAGTGTGGTAGCTAATCAGGTATATAGAAATTGTCCTATTATGATCCAAGGAAGTGATTATGTTGCAGATATGATTAGATTTCCCTTTCATGAATTTAATTGGATTTTGGGTATGGATTGGTTATCCAAGCATTAGGTAGTGGTTGACTGTAGTGCTAAGATAGTTGTGATTAGGAAACTTGATCAATTTGAAACAATAATTCATGGCACCCGTACTGGTTCTCTAGGTACATGGTATTTACTATACAAGCTCGACAGTTCCTTAGGAAGGGGTGTGAAGCGTATCTAGCTTTTGTGATTGATTATAGGAAAGAGAGTGTTAAATTACAAGATATTCCAGTGGTGAGTGAATTTCCAGATGTGATTCCTAAAGACCTATCCTGACTTTCTCCTGAAAGGGAAGTAGAGTTGTCTATTGAAGTTATGCCTGGCACTGCTCCTATATCTAGAACACCATACAGGATGGCTCTTACTGAATTGAAGGAGTTGACGGTTTAGTTGTAAGAGCTACTGAATAAAGGGTTCATTCGACCTAGTGTCTCACCCTAGGGAGCACCGGTTTTGTTTGTTAAGAAGAAAGATGGTTCTCTTTAGATGTGCATTGATTATAAGCAACTGAACAGAGTCGTTGTGAAGAATAATTTTTGTTTCCAAGCATAGAAGATCTATTTGATCAATTGAAAGATGCAGGAGTATTTTCAAAGATAGATCTGTGATCATGATACTATCAACTTCGGGTAAAGGATGTGGATGTTTTGAAGACTGCATTTAGGACCCATTATGGGCATTATGAATTCTTGGTAATGCCATTCGGGTTAACTAATGCTCCAGCTGCATTTATGGATCTGACGAATAGAGTGTTTAGGCTCTATTTAGACTACTTTGTAGTCATGTTTATAGATGATATTTTAGTATATTCTAATAATAAGCATGATTATCTTGAGCATCTGCGGGTTGTGTTAGAAACCCTACGGGAAAATCAATTGTAAGCCAAGTTGAGTAAGTGTAATTTCTGGCTTTAGGCGATATCTTTTTTAGGATTTTTTGTTTCTTCTTAAGGGATTAGGGTTGATCCCGATAAGATTGAAACAATTGTTAGCTGGAAGCTACCACGAAGTGTGACAAATTTGAGAAGTTGTTTGGGTTTAGTAGGTTACTATTGTTGGTTTGTAAAGGGATTCTCGGTGATAACATCTCCTTTGACTAAACTACTATGAAAAAGAGTGAAGTATGAATGGTTTGCTAGATGTCAAACTAGTTTTGATCAGTTAAAAAGAAAGCTTATTGAAGCTCCTATATTGGGTCAACTCACTTCTAGTAAGGAATACGTTTGTTTAGTGATGCATCTAGAAATGGTTTAGGATGTGTTTTGATGTAGGATGGAAAGGTCCTTACATATGCCTCTAAGCAACTAAAGCCTCACGAATAAAACTACCCTACACATGATCTTGAACTTGTAGCGGTAGTGTTTTCTTTGAAAATATAACGACACTACTTCTATAGTGAAAAGTGTAGGATTTTTATCAATCATAAAAGTTTGAAGTACCTGCTTACTCAGAAAGAACTTAATCTAAGACAACGATGTTGGTTGGAACTGTTTAAAGATTATCACTGCATTGTGGATTACCCTCTGAGTAAGGCTAATGTCGTGGCTAATGCCTTGAGTTGGAAGACTATTTCAACATTATCAGTGCAACATAGTGGAAGGAGACTTGTATCAAATAAGGCTTTAATAGCTCAATTGAAAGCTAGGCCTACCTTGAAGCAAGAAATTTGTGATGCTCAGAAAATTGATAATAAGTTGCAACAACTTATTTTAGCAACTCGAGAAACCAAACAACCAGGGTGATCTATATTTTAAAGATCGATTGTGTGTGCTAGCTAATGATGAATTGAAGAGAAACTTCTTGTTTAAGGCCCATAATACCGCCTTTACAATACATCCTGGTGGAAATAAGATGTATCAAGATTTGAAGCAGCAATACTGGTGAACAGGTATGAAACGTGATGTAGTAGATTATGTATCTAAATGTTTTATATGTCAGCAGGTTAAAGCTGAACACCAAGTTCCATCTCGTTTGTTACATCCTATTTCAATTCCTATTTCATTAACATGGATTTCGTGATTGGACTTCCTCTCATTCAAAGGAAGCATGATATTATATGGGTAATTTTTGATAAGTTCACCAAGTCTACTCACTTTCTGCCTGTTCGTCCTGATTATTCATTGGATAGGATTACAAACCTATTTGAATGAGACAATGAGGTTGCATGGGGTGCCATTATCTATTATTTTTGATCATGATCCTCGATTTACTTCGAGATTCTAGAAAAGTCTGCAAAAGGATTTGGGTACTCAAGTCAGGTTTAGTATCACTTTCCATCCCAAGACAGATGGATAATCTAAATAGGTTACTTAGATGTTGGAAGATATACTTTGGGGCTGTGTGTTAGAATTTCCAAAAAGTTGGGATAACTATCTTTCTTTGATGGAGTTTGTTTACAACAACAATTATCATACTGGTATTAGTATGGTGCCTTATGAGCCCTGTATGGTAGGAGGCGTATAACCCCAGTATGTTGGATTGAATTAAGTGAAAACAAGATGGTCAGGCCTAATATTGTGAAAGATATTGAAGAGAAAGTTCAAATTATCTAACAAATATTGAAAGCTTAGGAAGAAGTCCTATGTCGACTTAAAAAGAAAAGATATTATCAGGTAGGTGATAAGGTATTCATGAAATTATAGCCATGGAAACACATACTTTGGTTTTGGGAAGAAAGGTAAGCTCAACCCATGTTATATTGGTCTTTATGAGATTCTTAAGAGAGTCGGACTAGTAGCTTATCAATTAGCTCTTCCTGAAGAATTAGCCAAGTTGGACGATATGTTTCATGTTTCCATGTTGAGAAAATATCGATCTGATGATACACATTAGATTCTTGTGCAAGAAATTCAAGTACAATTAGATTTGACTTATGAAGAAGGACATGTGTCTATTTTAACTAGAGAAGTTTGACAACTTACTCTAGTTAAAGTACACTGGCAATACCTTAGATTTGAGGAAGCAACTTAGGAGCCATAATCGACCATGAAAACTCAATACCATCAGCTGTTCTCATCAGGTATGAATTTTGAGGATCAAATTCTTTTAAGGGGGAGATAATTGTAAGACCACCCCAAATTATACCCGAGTTGAAATTTTACATATTTATGAAAGTATGTGTATCAGATATTGCGATATGATCGTGACTTGTATATGTTTTGAATTTTGGTCTAATCTTGAATTTTAGTTAATGGATCATAGTTAGTGAGTTGGAATTAATTAATAACATTAAAGAATTGAGGTATTAAAATGGACATTTGGAGTAGGAAAATTTCTAGTGGTAATATAAGTTAGTACATGAAAATTAGTATGACTAAGCCTATACTTTGAAGGACATTTGGAAACATTGGTTAAGTGACAAGTGGCTTAATTAAATTGAGACATTTGGTAACCACACATGAAGAAATGTTGATGGCTTCATTGAAGGGCAAGTAGCTTACCTTTATATGTGACATGTGGTTTGATTAAATCAAGAATACCTAGCATCCAAAGAGTAAGGTAGGTGGTGAATCATCCTTCATTCTTGATGTTTTGGCCTTCTCTCTTCACTTTGCTCCTCTCCACTAAAACTCTCTCTTACACTCACTACTTCTGAATTTTTACTTCAATTTGGATTATTAACACTTAAGATCCTTGCTAGATGCTGCATCAAAGAAGTAGATTATGTTATCTTTTATATTGTTTTGTTGCTTCTAAGATTTGCACCTTGATCTTAGATGTGTGTTGGTTACTTGGAAGGGCTAGATTAGCTGGTTCTTTAGAGTTGAAATTTAAAGTTAAATAGGTAAGGGAACTTTAAACTTGGTAGCATGTATTAATACAAGTTTTATGATAATTGAATTGGAATGAAGTATATATTATAGTGTTGATAATGGAGAGCTAGAAAAATAATTCCTATTTGGAAAATGTTGATTTGGTTTTAATGTAAGTAAGACAATAAGTTGTGAGTTGTCTAATGAACGATTTTTGAGCTAGTTTTGGAAGTGGACTTAATAAGGGATTGAATCATGAATAAGGTAGAATTGAAGTAAAAATGATGGTCTTTGGTGAAGGTGTATTGGATGGAGTATAATTTGGAAGCGAAATGATCTTGGGATTTATATGGCTTATTCCCACAATCAGGGGTAGTACTTAGGACAGAGAAAATGTTGGTTTTACATAACTGTCTGACCTTAAAAGGTTAAGGTACTTAAAATGTTGAACTCAATTAAGGTTGAAAATGAACCTAGATGATCTTAGATTAATTGACTAAAAGTTAATTTAGTTATGGATTGTTAATTGAGGTAATTTCTTAAATAATATATGGTTAGTGAATAATGTGTCTAGTATTGAAATATATGGTGTGTTTAAGGATTAATGTGTCCTTATGAATATGTTTATGTGATGTGAATTCAATATGATCGTTTAAGAATATAAAATTTGTATAATTTTTTAGTATGTAAATATATAATGAATTTAATGGTACATTATTGCAAATGTTTATGCTCATAAGGTATGTTAAGTTTGATTGGATATGCGTTTATATGTTCAATATGAGGAAAATGAAATAAAGACATATGTTATACACTATATCTTTTGCATGTGATCCTGAATCCTGAAATGGTTAGTTTTAAAACTACCAAGTCCTAGTCATGAGTAAATAGGCATGCCTAGAATGGACTACAGCTACTCTTGTGGCACTTCGGCGTCTCTTGACATTGACACTCTGGTGTCTCCTGATATTGACACTTTAGTGTCTTCTGTTACTGAGACTTAAGTCTCTCTTATTGGTTGATACCAATCATAGGTATCTTTTGTCCTGATCTCATTACCCATTTTTGTAAATAGGATTAGCAGGTTAGCTTGTTTTGTATTCTGATATATATTTAATTCTAATATAAGCTAAGTTCAGTTCTGATACAACTAAATTCTGTTATGATGCTTTAAAGTTCTATTTTATTATTATGATATTTTGTTCAGATACTTGTAAGTTTTGTTCTGAAGCAACTATATTCTATTATGATATGTTATATTCTGTTTTGATGCAAATAATATTGGATTGTTCTTTAATTTGTGAACAATTAAAGGTTGGTTGCAATTTGACACAATTCAGTGCATGTGAATGCTAGAAGATTGTAAGATACAACATGACAAGATTTTTATATCTTGTTTAGTTATTCCCCCACTAAGCTATATGCTTAGCATAGTGGTTTTGTCTCCACGTAGGTTCTGATAAGAAGATCTAAGGCTGGGACAACTTCAATGGCCAAAGAACGATGTGTTTTTTTTTTGGAAGATGTATATTTGTGTTTAAGTTTATGCTGTATTTCAATGTAATGTGTTATGTTGTATTTTGTGTTTTGTTTAATGCTTTGTAATAACCTTAAGAAATGATGAATTTGGAACTTATGGCATGTATTTAGAATAGTACAATATGTTTGATATGTTTTGTTTACAACAACATCTATTTATATGTAATGTATTTTTGCTTTAGTTTCTGGAAGTGTTTGGATTGTTTGACATGTTTTAATTATGTTTTGTGTGGCATTTGCATAACCTTCTAGGGGTATGTGGGTGTTATAGTAATTATATATCACTTTGGTGATTTTAAGCCTTCATATAAAATATGTTTAATCAGTTGATGTTAAGAACATACAAAAGGAAAAACAAGTTAGATGTTTTTTTTTCTCCAAAACGGTAAGGTTTTAGTTAGAATTATGTTGCTAACAGAAAATATACCTCAAACTTTGACAGAGACAAGGTGTGTAGAAGTTCTTGTCTTGGATATATAGAGCGTACAATTATTTTTGCTCCTTGTAGTTAATGAATAGATAAGTTAAGATTGTTCACCATTGGTAATTAAAGTAAATTAAGATTAAGGCTATAAGTTCATCTAAGTGGAGATATATTTAATATATTAGGAAAGAATTAGATATAAGTAGATTGCTTAAAATATATCAGAAGGTTCCAAAATAAGGTAAGTTGCTTCATCTATTGGGTATAGGCAACTTGTTATAGGTTAACAAACATGCTAATAAGGAGATTTAGATAATTAACTATGATTAATATGTTTTGAGCAAATTAATTTTCATATGCAATAATTTTGTTTTTGATATAAAGTTGTTAATTAATTTTGACATATGTCTTTATTTATTTTTTCAGATAAATAAAGGGACTTTTAAGTACTCTTAATAATTTAATCTCTTTAGAAAGATTTGATGATCCACCTTGGGTTTATGCTAGATTTTTTCTTAGTATGAAGAACTATACTACTTGTTTGTATTATTATAATAAATACTTAAAAGGTGGGAGAATCTCTAAATTAAAAATTTTTTTAGTTTAGATCCAAGTTGATGTAGAGTCTTATATGAAACTTAGTCATGATGTAAAATTGAAAATGAAAACTTTACTTGAAAAATATCATAATAAGAAAAAAAAGAAGGTAAAGACTGAACTACAAAATTTGTAGTAGAGGTTCTTCTTGTCGTGGTTAGCATGATACTGGCAATGTTGAATGCGGTATTCCTATCTAGCAAGAAGAGATTGTTGCATCTGATATGAAGAAGAGAAGAAGATAAGTGTCTAATTTTCTTTCTCTATGAAAAATTCCTAAAGGTTAACCTTCAATTCATAGTGTATTTAATATAAAAAAGTAGCTTATAATATGAACATGACAATGGCTAAAGGGTTAACTTTATCATTTAATGTTGCATAACCTTATTGTTACCAACCTATGATCGATGTTATTACCTTTCTTAGTGTAAAAATAAAGCTCTTTCAATTGATAACCCTAGAAGTAATCCTTTAAGCAACTCTATTTATGAAATAAAAATTTATTCAGGTTAAAAAAAGAATGACTTATAGGTTTTATATCGTGAGTGATGGTTGGAAAAATAGAAAATAGGAGTCAATTATCAATTTTTTGATTTATTCTACTAAGGGAATGATGTTTTTTAAGTCTACTGATCTATCTAGCTTTATAAGGAACGTTAATACTCTATTAGAGATATTTGATGAATTCATGAATGAAGTTGGACCTAAAAAAAACGTACAATTTGTCACTAACAATGATGATACTAATAAAGTTGATAAAAGGTTGCAAAGTAGGTATAATTATTTTTATTGGACTTTTTGTATTGCACGTTCCATTAAACTAATGTTAAAAAATATAGGAGATGTTAGATGGTTTCCTAACTTTGATGAAACTATGTAGAAAGTTAGAAAATGACTAAGTTCATCTATAATTATATATGAGCTTTGAATTTGATGAGAAAGAATTTCACTAATGGTAAAAATTTGTATCTTCCGACCATTCCTAGGTTTGCAACCAATTTAGAATTTCACTAATGGTAAAAATTTGTATCTTCCTACCATTCCTAGGTTTGCAACCAATTTCTTATCACTTTAGTGCTTTTTTCAAATGAAGAAGGAGCAGAGACAAAAATTTACGGGTGATAAGTGGGTTATGTGTTCGCATGTCAAGTCAAATACTAGAATGGAGGTTTCTGTACTTGAACTTGAGATCATAAATTTTGGTCTCAATGTCAATTTTTCATCTGAGTATGCAAGCCTTTGATCAGAGTACTTCGTTTGGCTAATTGTGATGAGAAGACAATAATAAGTTACTTTTATGATGTCATAGAGGGGTGGAAGGAAGTAATTAAGGTCAATTTATCTTTCTTTTATACACTTTATTTTGTATTCATAAATGAAAGGTGATAATGACTTCTTTACTCTCTATTGTTTGCTACTAGGACATTTATGAATTCTAATGTTTATTTTAGATTAGGTTTCATAATAAAAGTTGAAACTAATATGGGAATACTATTAACTATCATAATAATTGTGTTATATGTGATGGTGCATGACCTTCTTAGCTCACAAATTGAGATATACAATCATGTTTGCAGTGATTTTATAATGCTCATTAAAATTTTCAAAGGCAAAATTTATTTTACTTGTTTAAAATTAATGTTATTTTTTGTCTTATAGTTGGTTAGTGGGACTGATTTGAACTAGTTCTTCTAGAATTGTAAAAGTTTGTAATTCAAATTCTAAGCTAATATGTGAGTGCAACTACATATAAAATGAATTGAAGTACATTTGAATTCATTTATTAAAAAACAAGATTGGAGCATAAAAAGTTTAATCATTTGGTCTCTGTTTAATACAACTTTTAGAAGGCATGTTATTATAATTATTAAATTAGATATAATTTTTAATAATTTAAAATTTTTGTTTACTACTTTTAATAAAACAAGTAGATCTATACATCCAGTTTGTCTTAACCATGTCAAATTCAC
Organism: Erythroxylum suave; assembly: GCA_027563595.1. Taxonomy (NCBI): domain Eukaryota; kingdom Viridiplantae; phylum Streptophyta; class Magnoliopsida; order Malpighiales; family Erythroxylaceae; genus Erythroxylum; species Erythroxylum suave. The sequence goes on from JAOSBN010000009.1 coordinate 803,449, forward strand.
CTATTAATAATTTGAATAATTAAAGAGTGGAAATAACATAAAATTCAAATTTAAAGAAATAAATAATGTCATTATAAATTGAAGAAAAAAAGTATAATTTAGTCCTCCAAGTAACTTTAATCTAAAAATATTTTTGGTTTTTAATTGTTTTTATTAAATTAAGCTTTAACTTGACTACTACAATGAATTACAACCAAAATTTTTCTAAAGTTAATGCATCTAATGCATGCATGGGCATGAAAGTGTTGTTTGGTAATGCAATATGGAGCCATTGATTTTACCCGTGAATAACTTTATTACACTTATGAAGACATAACAAGATATATGATCCTATTTTAATCATGAAAAAAGCCATTCTATTACATTTCTTATTAATTTTAATTCAAATTATGTTTTTTTTTGTATTGCAAATTCACATCTATATGCTATTTGCAAATTTTTGTTATATTTATTCCAGTCATACATGCATGGACTTTAATCCAATTTTCTTAGCATTCAAATATGCTTTAAAAAACAAATTGTTCTAAAGAATAGCTAATTTTAGAATGTAAATTTAGTAAAACGAAAGCATCGTCTTATATTTGATAAAGCAAGCATACACGGGGGGGGGGGGGGGGGGGAGGAAGGTGAATTGTGTGTGACTTAAAAAATTTTGCAAGTTACTTTCAATTCGTATAAAAAACATGGGTCTGGTAAAAATTAAAAAAATAGGTGCCTGTTAGACGATAATAGCCTATTAAATGATAGGAACTTGCTAAAGTATAAGTCCTGTTGAAAATAATAAAAAGGAAGGCACTTGTTAAAGTGAAAGGAACTGTCAACAAGTTGAAAATAGAAGGGGCCTATTATAAAAGTGAAGAAGCCTCTTACAGAAATGAACAAACACAAAATATAATGTAGAAATATAAAAGATAAGGAAAGAGAGAGAGAAGGAGGATGTAGTCAATTTATACTAGTTCAGCTTACAACCTAAGCCAGTGTCCAGTCCCCAAGTATCCAACATGAGTGTTTCACTGTAAAATCAAGTAGTAATTTGATAAGCCTCTTTAAGCTCACGAGTACATATGTTTTAAGGTTCTTCAACCTTCCACACTCGAAAGGTATAACAAGCTTTTAAAAGCTAACAGAAAAATAAAATGTAGAATAAAAAACAATTTCTCTCTTAATAGAGTGATTTCACTATCTAAGGCACAATAAGAATGATATGACTCTCAAGAATATAGATGCTGCTCAAATGTTTCAAAAGTTTGTGTATGCTCGTTGATTCAAAAGTGATGTTCCATTTCTCTAATTAATCAATTTCTTCAACTAGTAGTTACTTCATTTGTATCTTTAGTCAACTGGATGGATTTAAATCTGAATAACTTCAATATAATTTTTGCCAAAAATCTTCTAGTAATCACGGGGATCATATATGACCTTCATAATTAGTAGGATCTTTTGGATAAACAATTTCTAATAAAGTAAGTTCATAAAGAAAATTCTTGGAAGAAAGGAATCATATATCTTATGATTTTATTTTCTTTTAAGAATTAAGCCGTTAATAATAAAAGGAAATAAGTCTAATTTAAATTTTGAAATATTATATATTTATCATCAAAATCGTTAGATATAAACCTTGAGCAATAATATATATATTTTTCAAAATTCAAAGAGATAAAAGATGATTTCGAAAGATACCTGTGACTTTTATATGTTCAAACAAAATTAGAAGGAGTACGTCTTTTAAGAAAAGAACCTATCATTAATATATCATAGATTTTCATAAGCTTAATAGCATAATTAATCATATATATAATCGAGGTAGATGCTTGTGACTTTTATATGATTAGACATAATTAGCAGGAGCCCATCTTTTAAGAAAGCTACTTATCGCTAATATATCATAGATTTTCACAAGTTCAATAGTAGAATAAATCACATGTACAATCAAAGCAGCAGTAAGAAATATATCATCATATATGTAGAAATACATAAAAAATATATCAATATAAACCCTCCCCCTTGGTCATTATAAAAAATAATAAAGTATAAGGAGGAAGTGAAACAAAACATAATGAAATATAGGGAAATAGTAACTAATGCATTAAACAAAATCATTAGTATAAATAAGCCAAGCAGAAAGCAAATAGCAACATAGTTATTGAAGAGATTCAAAGATTCTTCTAAGAAAAATATGCATGAAGTTGATTCTACATATTATCTATTTGTTCTTGCATTTGTTCTTAATTTGCTTGAATATCTTTTAGTTGTTGTTGAAGATTTGCACTATTTTTATCCTGAGGAAGGACAAAAGTTTGTCGGTCTGAAGTAGGATCTAAGTTTTTTGCTATTCTTTAGGATCTTTTGTCTAACCAGACATTGTTTTGCAATCTATATCAAAATTGATAGGGAATGGAAGAGTGAAACCTAGCCAGTGCATACCTATTCAGATTTGCAAAAGGAACTTTGTAATGGTTGAAAATCTTGGTGAGCAATATTTCATATGTTAGGTAACAGGTGGTATTCTTATGATTCCCCTTATTTACCATAAACCTCAAGATCACAGTTGGAAGATTCATTATGTTTCCTTTTAGCAAATTATACATGACATAAATGTCTAATAGGCTGTACCTTTCAACTGAGCTACTCTTGGGAAAAATTGAGGTAGCTGAAAGGATGAAAGGCATCATGGTATTAAGTCTAATTGTTTGCTTCAGGGTCTCCCATGTTAGGTGATTTTAGCATAAAGGCAGATCGATTTGACAACTTCGACTAACTCCAGATCATCAACATCCCACTTATGACAAAGAAAATTAATTCTCCTTATAGGAGCTACTTCTAGTATATCTCCTAAGATTTCCTTAGAAATTAAATTTTGACATTCATGCACCCACAAAACAATGACTAGTTTTCCATTAATTTCTTCCTTTTTCATGTGTGTGTGGAGTATCCTGACTAACTCATCACGTATTGTCTCATTTAATTGCAAAACATTTTCCCAACCAGTGGTAACAAAGTAAGTAGAGTAAGTATACCTATGTCATCAAACATCATGGGAAGCAAGATCCACCTAGTAACCTCCTTTCTTTTCTTGTATTGCATTTCATAGTGAAGTTTAGCTTCCATTGTGATTGAGCCCAAGTTTATTACATAAATTGGCTACACTTTTGCTATCTTTAATGTACTTTTTGACTCTTAATTTGTGCTTTAGTTAGTCCTTTATATGAGTTCACACTTTATACAATTTGACAGTAGATTTGTCACAAATTGACATTGATTTCATGATAATTTTTCCAAAAAACATTGATACTGC
>JAOSBN010000009.1:809685-823377 GCA_027563595.1 Erythroxylum suave
CTTCTTCTTCGTCTTCTTCTTCTTCTGAGTCAGAAGCATATTGTTTTTCTATTGATTCTTCTTTGTCATCTAAAGAGGAATCAAGATAATCTAGAGACAACATATCAACAACCTTACTTTTCTTATATTTTAGGGTCTCCTAATTGGGTATTTCTGAAGTTTGGAAGTTTGAGGAGATAGAAACAACTTCAGTAGTAGTGTCCAGAAACCTATAATAAGAGACAAAGATGAGGAATTAGAAGTAAAAGGTTTGTTCATGACTTGGTGTATCATCATGGCTAGAAGTTAAAGCCAAAAGTTTCTTTTGTCCTTTTGATTTTGTTTTTGTCATTTTGGGAAAGCTTGGTGAAGTTTGAGAGGGAAAAATAGGAGGCAATGTAGAGGGTTAGGGTGTAGAGAGAATGCAAGGAAGACGAGAGAAGCTAAGTTTTCTTAGGGTATATTAAGTGATTCTTAAATGTTGATCTCATGAGAGGATAAGTAGACGTATAGAATAGAAGAGGAATTGTAATCAGTTGCATATCTTCTGACAGATACATATGTAGAGTTGTCAAACTGCACGTCAACTTGAGAGAAGCCTTCTAAGGAGAAGAAGAGCCTTCTAAAATGAAGAGGCCTTCTAACTCTAAAGGATCTGACAAACTAAGAGAGAGTTAATAAGGGATTAGGCATGGAGGAGCCTTCTAAATGAAATTTAAAGATAAGTAGCAGAGAATGTTCATATAGAAATAATATTAGAGAGTTTGCACATTCCAAGCTCTTTTCTTAACACATAAAATCTATCTTCAGAGAGTCACTTAGTGAAAATGTTAGCTACTTGATTCTCAGTATTAACATGCAAAAGATTAGTGGTTCCTTCTAAAACATAATCTCTAACAAAGTGATGTTTGATTTCTATATGCTTAGTCCTAGAATGATGCACAAGATCTTTAGAATGATTTAAAGAACTTATATTGTCACATAATATATGAATGTGAGAAACATTTAGAGAAAAATCCTGTAGCTGATATTTCATTTATAAGATTTGAGCACAATTGCTGGCAGCTGTTATATTCTCCGCTTCAGTCATTAAAAGCGTTGTGCAATTTTGTTTCTTGCAAGACCAAGATACTAGACATCCTTCAAGAAATTGATAGTGACAACTTGTGTTTTTTCAATTGACTTTAATACCTGTATAATCTTCTTGTTGATTATAAACTTGAGGTATAAGTCTAGCTTTGTTTCTCACCACCTTACCATTTTCATCAAATGTGTTTCATTGACTTGTTTTGAGGATGAGGAACTAGATTCTAGACTTTGTTTTTGTCAAATTGATTCGGTTTGCCTTTTATGGCTGAAACCTAGTTTTCGTCAATAAGGTCCTCTTCAATAATCTTTGGTTCTATTTGTGAGATAAAAGCAACAAAGTTGTTCTTGAATGATGAGGTTATTCTTAGACTTTTAGAGGGGTCTCCCAGAGTGTATTGATATGTATATTGACCTCTCCATTCTCTTGGTGTTTTTCTTTTCATAGGCTCTTACTAAAAGGAAGGAGCCTACAACATCCTAGCTTCAGAAGGTCCTTCTTGATCTTATGATTCAAAAGGTGTTGTAGGTGTAGTTTGAGTCTCTGATGTATGTTTAGGAACCAAGGGGTGCTCCTCATCATATGAATCAGTTGCTGCTATCAAAGGTAGTGCTTCATTAAATACCACATGTATTGATTCTTCTATCTTCTATGTTCTTTTATTGTATACTCTAAATCCTTTACTCGCGGTACTATAGTCTAAGAAAGTAACTTCGTCTGATCTCACGTCGAACTTTCCAAGGTTGTCTTTTCCATTGTTTAGAACGAAACGCTTGTAGACAAAAGATCAAAAGTAAACAACATTTGATTTTCTTCCTCTTCATAGCTCACAGGAGGTCTTTTCTAAAATAGGTCTTATAAGACATCTGTTAAATACATAACATGTTAAGGATATTGCTTCTGAGTAGTATCTATAAGGTAGTCCACTTTCACACAGCATGGTCCTGGCCATATTAACCAAAGTTCTATTCTTTCTCTCTACAACTCTATTTTGTTGAGGCGCCCTTAGACAAGAGAAGTTGTGAGTTATACCACTATTGTCACAAAATTCTTCAAACTTTGTCTAATCAAATTTTCCTCTATGATCACTCTAAAATGAAGTGATGCAGTACCCTTTTCTATCTAAATTTTTCTGTAAAACTTCTCAAACACTTAAGCGTCATCCTTATTTGATAAGAAATAATCCTATGTAAATGTGGAGTAATCATATACTAGAACAAAACCATAATGTTTACCACTAAAACTCTAAGTCCTAATGGGACCGAATAAATCCATATGTACAAGTCCAAGTGGTTGGTTAGTAGAAATAATAGTTTTAGGAGGAAAGTTGCTTCTTACTTGTTTACTTTTTAAACAAGCATCACAAACATGATTGCTCTCAAAATTTAAATTCGGTAGTCATCTTACTAACTCATTTTGGGATAATATTGATAAAATGCTCATGTTGGCATCTGAATCTCCTATGCCAAATAAATGAATCCTTTCCTAAAAAGATAAAATACTTAACACTTTGTGAGTACATATCTTCTAGTTGAGCACAATATATATATATGGACCAATAAACACAATATTATTATTATTAATATTGACAATTTCACAATAAGATGCATAGAAAATGACTTTGTAATCCTTGTCACATAGCTGACTCACACTCAATAGGTTATGTTTTAAGCCATCAATAAAGAGAACATTATCAATAGAGGTAGAGTCAGAATCACCAAATTTACCAACTCTGGTGACCTTTGCTTTATTTTTGTCTACAAAGACAGCATTACCTCCATATTTCCTTTCAATATAGTTGAAATGTGATATTTCACCTATCATGTGTCTCAAACAGCTGCTATTAACTATCCATTGATTTTCTCTTATCTCTATTTTGAAACATATCTGTAAAAGATATTATCTCATTTTAGGTACCCAAGATTTTCTGGTTCTTTTCATATTAGCAGCTTGACCTTTTGGCCTCCAAATATACATTTGAGATAATTTCTATATTTTACAAAAATTACAAGAATGACTAATGTGACCATGTCAACCATAATAACCGTATAAAACAAATGAATAATAGTTGTTATGATTTTTGGAATTTACTAGGTTTCTGCTATCTTAGCTATAACTACTATTGGATTTAACAAAGAAGTTTTTGTATGGCCTAATATTGTTATTTTCATTGTATCATATTCCAGCCTTACCAAAAATGCATTTACCACTACCAAACAATGCATCAAGATTCTTCCTTTTATCAAAGAAAATTTCCATATCTTTTTCTCGAGATAAGATCTTTCTATCACTTTTCTCCTTTTCAAGTTCTAAGGCAGTGAATTTTTCTTCTAATTATCTGACCTTATCAAGTATGCAGCATATTTTCCAACTTAGCTACTCGTTCTTCAAGAACTTCCTTTTTAGAAACCTTTTGCTTATAGTCAACCTCAAGAGACATATTCCTAGTAGCCAACTTCTTATTTACAGGCTTTAATGATTTAATCTTACTCTTCAAAGATACATCATTGCTCTTGGACTTCTGAACTTCTTTGAAATACTTCACTTACAACCTTTTGTACTGGTCATACAATTCATAATATGCATTTTTCAATTAGTCACCTTCAGTATCAGAGTCAGAATAATATACCTCATTGTCTCCTAATTTAGCCATGAAGTTGCTGACTTCTTTTGGTTCTTCTTCTTCAAAGTTTTCAGAATCCTCATCTAACTAGGCTGCGGTCATCACTTGCTTTCTAGATTTTCTATTCTCTGACTTGTCCTTTTGAAGAAGAGGACATTCTGGTCTTGTGTGTGTAGGATTCTTGTAGTGATATCATATGATTGTTTTGTGTATTGCTATTGCTATCACTGCCTTTTGATAGGAATCTATTGTTTCCAACTTTCTTGTTTCCTTCTTTTTTCTTCATCAGCTTCTTTTTATAAAAGTAGGCACATTTTTTGACCATAAAGTTGAACTCATCATCTTCATCTATTTGCAACTCAGTGTTACTTTCATCATTATTTGATTCGTCAATTGCTTTCCATGTGATTCCTTTTCTATTGGAGGATCCTTCATCTCGCCTAAGTTTAGTTTCATAGATCATTAGGTTTCCTCATAGCCAGTCAAGTGAAACAGTGTCTAGATCCTTTGTCTTTTTCAAAGTTGTCACCTTAGGTCTCCATTATTTTAGTAGTGACCTCAGAATCTTCGTTACGAGCTCATGATTGGGATATATTTTTTCCAAGTCCTTTAAGGTCGTCATGATGTTGATGAAGTGTCTGAAGAATTCTTCTACGGTCTCCCCCTATTACATGTCAATAGTTTCGTGTTGATGCATTAAAAGACTTATTATATGCTTCTTTACCTCATTTGTTCCTTCAAATGTGACTTGTAGTTTGTCCCATATTTCTTTTGTCATAGAGTAGTAGGATATCTTTTCATATTCTTCTGGAGACAACGCACATATCAGGTCAGGTTTTGCATTGGTGTTTAGTTGTGCATTTCTCCTGTCAAGATCAGTCCATACTTCTATGTTATTAAAATTGGGAATTCTAGCTCTAACTCTAATTGTTTTCCATACTTTGATATATCCAGATTAGAGATATGTGATTATTCTCTCTTTTTAGTATAAGTAGGTGTTTCCATTAAAGTAAGGAGGCTTTGAGACAAATTGTCCTTCAAAACTTCTCAAGGTGTTTCCCTTAATATATCACGTGTTGTAAAACAAAATAAATGTGAAACCTTGCATTGATATAATGATAAAGCAAACACACGCAAGAGAGAGGTAAATTATGTGTGACTAAAAAAAAATTTCGCAAGTTACTTTCAATTCGTATAAAGACAGGGACCTGTTAAAAAATAAAACAATAAGAGCTTGTCAGACACTAGCATCCTGTTAAAAGACAAAAGTCTGCTAAAGTATGAGTCATCTTGAAACAATAAAAAGAAGGCATCTGTTAAAAATAAAGGAACCGTCAGCAAATAAAAGTGAAGTAACCTCTTGTTGAAATGAACACACACAATATAATGCGAAAATATAAAAAATAAAGAGAGAGACAAAGAAGAAGGATGCAGTTGATTTATATTGGTTTGACTTACAACCTAAGTCTATGTCCAGTCCCCAGGTATTCAACTTGAGTGTTTCAATATAAAATCAAGTAGTAATTTGATGAGCCTCTCTAAGCTCACAAGTTAATATTTTTCAAGGTTCTTCATTCTTACACACTAGTAGTATTTCACTAGCCTCTACAAGCCCTCAAATAAAAATAAGGTTTGCTTGATATGAACTTTAGTAATCTCTCTCAATAGAATTTCACTTTCTAACATACAAGAGAATTTTTTACAAAGACATCGCTTTAAGAATGTATATGCTTTTGATGAGTTTTGACAATATAGCTTAACAAGCTTCTGTATCGTTTCATTGTTTTTCACAGTTGCGTTGGCTCTTCCCTAAATAATTAATTTCTTTAACTAGCTATTGCTTCATCTTGCATCCTTGATCAATTGGATAGATTAAATCTGAATAACTTCGATGTTATCTTTGCAAAAAAGATATTCCAGTAATCACGGGGCTAATATAAGGCTTCTTTATAATTAGTAGGATCCTTTAAGACAAACGATTTCTAATAAGGTAAGTTCATAATGAAGGTTCCTGCAAGAAAGAAAGCGTATTTCTTATGATTTTATTTCCTTTTAAGAATAAGATCATTAATTATACAAAGAAATAAATCCAATTAGAATTTTGAAATATTATACAATTATCATCAAAAATCATTAATCATAATCCTTGAGTTAACACTTACTTGACAAGTTGGGCATTTATAACATGCATATACCAACTTGAGGAGGTATTGGAAATGGGACTTGATCTTCTGTTATAGGGTTAATGACATAGAGGATTTGAGGGGATTGGAAATACAGTTGTATTATAATTAGGAGTTAATTCATTTAATCTTATTTAAGAGTAGTGTTATACTAAAAATATAGTTGTATTATAATTAAGCGCTAATGTGTCATAATTAGTTTAGGAGTTAATGTATCATAATTAAGAATTAGTATTTTACCTTATTTGGAAGTAGTGTTGGTTATATATATACATTGAGGACCTTTATACAAATCAATCAATAGAAATATTTTCTCTTTAATTTTTCTCTAATTTTATGTTACACATGTGAGAACACAGCTTGTACTACTGCAGGAACTCCGTTCTCCACAAAGCTCCAATACTCGTTTGACCATAAGAAATTTTCCTTGAGCATTGTCCTGACCCTCAACTTTTCGAGCTTCTGGTTGTACAAATGAATTCTCTGTTGCCATACTTGTTCACTAGACTATTAGAAGAATGCTGCTTTTATTTTTAATAGGCATCGAGATGGGGTTCTATTACTAAGTGTTAAAAACAAGGATGTGAAGTATATAATAGAGGAAATTTTGAAAACATTTATTGACCAAACCAAACAATATAAGAATCTCATATGAATGGGGATTAATTGACTAAATCCTAACAATAATCCCATCATAATAGAAATGTAGTGACTGAATCCTAGCACTGAACAGGGGACATTCAAAATCCTTAGAAATCTAAGGATAGAAATTATGTTATGGTCAGTACCAATAAGAAAGCATTTTAAGCAACGGTTGATCCCATATAACTGACAAGAAAAGGTAGTCAGCACCAACAAATGTTGATGGATTTTTAAGGGATAGAAGAATAAGGAGCATTCTTGATTGGCGATGGAGATGAAAAAGATACAATCATTTGTTTATACTCCTTTTATAGCTAACCAAATGATGAAACTTGTCTTAAGGAAGATTTTAGGGAAACTAGAAAATAACATACCAAAATACTGATAATATCCTCTTAAGAGTTTTCGGTAAGTTGTACTTATAAAATTAATTGAAGAGCGCAAGGCCTTAAATTCGTGATTATTCTTAAGAGGTAAGGAAAGTAAATAGGAAAGTTGTTCCTAATGGTCGAAAATTATGAAGATAACAATCTCAGATAATGTCACATGTGCTTCTGCACCAATTCCACCTTTAACTTTTTTGTACTAAGATCTTTGTTGTTGGTCAAAATTAATGGAGTGTAAGTATTGTGTTAGAATTTTATGAGATAAAAGGGCAAGAACTTAGTTTTGTATGTAATATTTAATTGAATTACACAAATTGACTATACAACAAAATAATCATTAAAAAAAATTCTAAATATGGATACCATTTTTCAAAATAATAAATCTTGATGATGATTGATGACCTAGAATCGAGCAATGCATTTCAGTGGCCGATGATTTTAAGACAAGTAATCTTTAATGCACATAGGCTTAACTAATCAATCTTACAACTAACCATAGAAAATATATAGAATCTCTCGACAAAAATCTTGGCGATAAGTTTACAATATCTCCCATTCGTGCTTGTATCATTAAACTAGGTCCATTAAGAAGTGTTAGAAAGAAGAGAGCTCCCAAAACTCTAGATCCTTTACTTTTTAACTAGAAGTTGTCATGGCCTGGCAAAACCGGTTCAACTTACAATTCAATTAATCTCAATTTAAAAATAATGAATTAACTTTGAGTTAACTGATCTAACCTAAATATCCTTATCTGTTAAGATATTTATTATGTCTTATTATTTAATTTTGACATTTTTGATTATTGGGCATTCAAGATAATGATTAAAAATATAAATCAAGAAGTGGTGTAAATAAATAATGCTTCATACTTGAATTGGATGCTTGGATAAGACTTGTTGCAAAAATAGAAGTCTATCTTAAATGAAGGATAGTGTGGTTCACGGTGGCTTAGGTATGGATATTGCAAGATGGCTGGAGTGATTATTGCATGAAGATTTCTATGTCTTAGTTTTTATTGTGTGTCACTTTGTTTTTTACACTGCACACGTGAGTGATTTTGTGAGGTTTTCTAGTGTGTGTTGACTGTGAATGGAAGAGTAAATTGTGCTATCTTTGATCCAATTATTTTACTGCTTTGAGGGAGGCTTGTGTGTGACTTGGTCTGCATCTTGGTGTTGGTTGATCTACAGAGAATAGGCAGATCACGCTGCTGAGTGTGCAGAAAATTGGTGAGATAGCCGAAAGCATATGCTGTGTGCATGATTTTCTTGTCTAAAATTCCTATGTGTGAACCAACTTTTGCACTTAAAACTTGTAACGCCGGACTCTTTGAGCCTTTTTTATATTGGTCTGTACTTGGAGATACTAATATATATTGACATATACATGGTTGTACATGAGATGAAAATTGTATTTGAATCCTTTCGGTATTTATGTCAGTGATATGTAATACAATATGCCCTTACATGAACTTAGAGTTCATCGGTATGTGAAACGTTGGAGAATTCTGACATATAAGCTTCTAAGTGTGTAAAAATTGATTTCATTGAATGGATATGGCCTTGGTGTTCGAGTTAAATGTGTTCTAACGCCTTAGAGGTGATTAAACATGATTAATAGATTAATTAGACACTTAGAAAGCTTAATTTAAAAAGTTGAACATAAGGGACTTAAATGTAATTTTTAATTCTTGGAGGAAAAAATGTAATTTTATAAAGTTAAGGGGCTTAGTTATAATTTTCAAAACTTCAAGGACCAAAATGAAAGCAAAAGTTTTGGTCATTCTTAAATTTTGGGCTTAATTGCAAATTTAGGAAAGTTTGGAGGGTATAATGGAAATTTCACATAAGCTAAGGGCAAAAGGGTAAATTCACTATATTTGGTCAAAGAAGAGTCAAATTCTAGATCCTCCTCCTTGTTATTGCCATGCATTCACCATTAAACATTAAGAACACTTAGTTTAAAGAAAAAAGAGGGGAGCAGAAGAAAGAAGAGAGGAGGAAGAGAGGAAACATTAGGCCATCACCAAATTCCACCATCCTTTTGATTCTCCAACCCAAAATAAGGTTTTCTAAGGTAATTTGGGGTAAAGGAACTCAAATTTATCATTAGATTTGAGAAATTCTCAAAGGATTGGAAGATATCACAAAAGGAAAGTTTAGGTAAATTTTGTTTCATCTCTCTCTACATTATGATTTTAAGTTTAGTGTTAAGATATGTTCTCCATGCTTAATTATGAATGAAACATGGTTTGAATGAATGAAATGAGTCATGGAGAGGTTTCTTTAAGCCAAAATTGTCTCTCTTTGGTGAAAGTTGGTTAAATTGTGAATATCTTTTGAAATTGATGGTTTAAATAGACTCTACGATGTTAATTATATATGTATAATCTGAATTGATGATGAAAAATGAGGAAGAAGTAATTCAGAAAGAGGCTTTCAAGTTTACGCCTTTAAGTGTTTGATAAAATGCCTTAAGTGAACTTGGCCTAGAAGATAAGGATTTTGATGGTGTGCATTGGAAAGAAACTTTCATATTTATTTAGAGTAAACTTGAATTATTGCTTAGATTGATGAGTAGTAGCCTAATGTTATTGGATTAAAATGTGCTCAATTATGCTTTGAAATGTGTAGGTATTGGATCAAGGCATTACATGCCTTGGAAAAATGCAAAAGAAAGCTTATGTGAATAGGAAGGGAATTAACTATGTGAGAAGCTTAATGGTCGAATCCTATAGCTAATGTGTTTTATACATTTATGTGTTAAGGTATAAATATGAGATATATGTTTGAGTAGTAAATACATTGCATTTATATGTATAAAGGCTCGGGAGTTGTAGATCAAGAAGCTCGTATAGAGGATTATTGAAGTTAAAGGAGTGTACACCTTCTTTTGAGTTGACATGGGGAAAACATATCTCTCAAATAGGATTAGGACATCCCAAGACATGCATGATGACTTGTATGTGAATTTTAAACCTAGGCAATGCATAGTAGAATTGATTTTCAAATAAATGCTAGTATACTTATGTATTTAATAAATGACCTTGTTTTGAATAACTCTTTGCAATTGGAGTGAAACCGATGTTTTTATTTCATATTTTGAGTAATGATATTGTTTTCAACAATTGAAGTGCAAAGGATAATGTTTTATTTTCTTACTACAATTTTGAATAACTTTCACTTATAGTGCAAAAGATAACTTTCAATGCATGAAAAACAATTTGAAACTTACATATGCATAACCGAGTCATGTATACTTAACGCATGTATTCTCTTTTAGCTTAAAACCTTAGCACGATTCCATTTTATCGGTTGGACTGATAAAAAGAGGCATGATGCCTTACTTGATTTAGTATTCAATATTTTTATATGATTTTTGATGATTGGTAAGGAAAAAATTGGCCAATTATGTGCTGGGTACAACAGATTGAGTGAACCTTGTGGCCTTGACACTGGTATATAAAAGTTGAGTCCTTATAATGACACCATTCTACAGGAATTATAGCTAATTGCACACCTAGAGGTTCGGTCATTGACGAGGTCATCTCTTGGGGATATGACGCTCTTGTCTACCATAGTCTGGACTCACCTCACCACAGATGAAAGTCAAGTCAACACCGGGATCGGTGGGTGTGTACACTAGTTTGGCCTACTAGTGTACACTAGTGGTGACACACATAACTGTTTTGGCCTATTATGAGATTTGATTTTTACATGTGATGCTTTCTGCTTTTAGTGTACTAGAACTGGAACCTATGTTCACAGAAAGAGTGATTAATAGGCTAGGCCTATATGGTTCCTAACCAGTATAGCATGAGTCACTTACTAGGTCTATGCATTTCTATGTCATACATATTCACTTCATAGGTGGTTATGTGTAGGTTAGATGTGTAAAACCATTCTTAAGTTATTTAGACCATTTTGGAGTGTACCGGGTTCTATTTGTGATATATGTTTCTCTTTACTCTACATAGAGTACTCATCCCCTCCGCTTCCAAACCATGCAAATTAATTTAGTAAACTTGAAGCTCTAAGTGGATCGTGCAGTCTTTTGGATATTTTCGGGGCATTACCACTCGTATATGATTTCTACTCTGTTTCTTTTGTTGTATAGTGGCTCATAAATATGTAGACATGTTTGATGATAATTTTATTATGCTTTATAATTTTGTAAAATTAATGCTTGTCTATCTTATGGTTTACAAATGGCTTTATGTGTATGAAGATTTTGTATACTGTTGTTGAGATTGCTCTTTAGAGGACTTCAAAGTCCAGAATTTATGGTAAAGTTTTCCTATGATTATAGAAGTGCGTTTGAAATTGGTTTACAGGTGTTTTTTTTTTATTTTAGGATTTTCAAATTATAGTCGTTGTGCTGCCAAAATGTTTTTAAAGATGTTTAGTTAGCCTTGCATAGTCAGGTTAAGGGTACCTTGAGAATCCTTAGCCCGAGTATGTGATGGTTATCATATGCGTAGTGTGGTTTAGGATGTGACAAAACATTAGTGACTTGGTAAAGTTTTTGGCTTGGCGTTTATCTGCTAGAAATTAGGTTTGGGCAATATATTCTCCTCCATTGTCTGAATACAATGTTTTTATTGGTTTCTCAAAAAAAAATTCAACAAGCTGTTTAAATCGAATAAAGATCTCTTTGACTTCTGATTTTTGTTTGAGAGGATAAAGCCAAGTATATCTAGTGAAGTGGTCAACGAATATGACATAGTATCGAAAATCGTTATAAGACAACTCTGTTGACATCCAAACATTAAAATAGATTATTTCTAATGGTTGACTAGATTGATGGGTAGAGTTTGAAAAGGGTAACTTATGACTTTTATTACTGAGACAAGCATTGCAATGAGTAGAGTTAGAGACTGATGAAATTTTGTTTTGAGATAGGATAGCTGTTACAATTGGTTTAGCAAGGTGGCCAAGTCGCGCATGCCAAATGGTGGTAATGTTGTCGCCTGCAGTCAAATTCAAAAGAAATCACTTCCGTTAATACAAATTAATGTAGTAGTGGTAAGTGGATATCGTTACCATGAGGAATTTTTAACGGTAAAGGTTAGCAAGTTTAAAACCAAAACAAAGTAACGAAATTGCCCGGGGGGGGGGGGGTTTATTGAGAATTGAACAGAATTTAAATGGGATACAAAATTGAAAAATAACAAATAGCGAAACAATGAAAATATAACAATCAATGAGAATGAATCTTGGCTTCTAGTCTCCTTTATTATTGAACTTGCGTTGATCATCGACACTAAAAATAACCAATTTATCAGTTAAGCATTCGTCGTGGTAATTTCTTTACCTATTTTCTCTTATGTTTAGTTAACCAAAACATGTATTTGAATTAACCCTTATTAATCAATAACTGGATATGATCTCATATTTAATTAATTAATAGCTTTACAAATCAAGAAAATTGACGAACTAGACAACATACATATGATGAATATTTAGCCTAGACAATTATTTTTTCTAGAATTATGTCCCTAATGTAGTAGACAAAAATCATAGTCGCTACTTTTGGTTAAAAGAATTGAACGTCAACCTATTTAATCTAGCGATTGATTGGATAAAATTACAAACTAGTTGTGCACCTAGCTGTAAAATCAAACAATCAAATAATTACCAGAAAAATAATTAATACTTGACTGATAAATCAATTGAAACAAAGAACAAAAGTCTCACAACATACAGAGTTCAATAACTAGGATTCCGTAAACCAAGAAAAAGATTTAGCTACTCATAATGGAATTGAAAATAAAAGAAATAACAAAACACATTGTCTACATTCGAAATCTTTATAGAAATTCCGAAAACATGTAGAAAAATACTACAGAAAATTGAAAAACAATAGCTGTCAAAACCAAGAATAAAAGTGTAGAAAACGTCCTAAAAACTACCCCTAAAGTGGCTGTGTGAACAGTAATGCGAAATCGAACACTACAGAAATTGAACCTAACTATATCTGACCAAAAATAGAAGAAAACTACAGAAACATAAACTATCTAATATGGGTGGTGGCTGTCGAAAACAAGCAAAAACAAATACTGCAGAAAAGATGTAAACTTCCTAAGATAGACGGTGGCTGTCAAAAGCAATAAGTAAGAAAGCAAAAAATATGAAACTAATCCTAAGGTGGTTGTCGAAAGTAATAAGAAAGACTACTCCTAAAGTGGCTGTCGAGAAAGTTAGAAGAAAAAATTCCAGAAATTGAAAAACTACTCTAAGATGTGCGTGAATAGTACCTACGTGTACTGTTCACATTTTTCCTTTTAATGCCTTTTTCCCTCTCTTTTCTTCCCTTTTCATAATCTTTTGCAGATAATCGTTATCTCACTTCAAGTTGCAGATCTCCTTGAAAAAATAGCAGCCTAATCTTTAAAGATTGTGAAAATTTCAAATTTGAACTTTAAAACAAAATCTGCAAAATCTATATTCATCCTTACACATGGCCACATCTAGTCACTAGATTGCTGCCAAACTAGAATTTCGAATTTTTCTCATTTCTTTTTCATCTTTTTGATTCAATTTCATCTCTAAGGTGTTGAAAATCTTCTACAAACAATTATAAGACAATTCCATTAATTTTGAACAATAATTTCAACACATTAAAGAGAATTAAGTACAAAATAAGTGCGAATTAATAACTTAACAAATTCCCCCACATCAAACCTTTGCTCGCCCTTGAGCAAAACTTGGGCTAGTAAGACTTAAGTTGGAACACATATCATAATCGCTTTTCACCAATGCAAATAAACGAAGTCAAAATAAGACATCTTTG
>JAOSBN010000009.1:823477-853543 GCA_027563595.1 Erythroxylum suave
GGTTTCCAAGGATCGATCATAAGGTCGAATCGACACAGCCGTGATCACATTGATTGAAACATTTAGCTTCCGTTGATTGAAACGTTTTTGGTGGTATTGATATCTTTCCTTTTTGTGTAACTATTTTTATCTTCTTTGCCTTTTCTTCATTAGGAATCATCTCTTTATGAGACAACTTATTTTTATCAATAGTTTCTTTAGTCATATGCACTTTACTTTTGTATTTTGTCCCTTTTTCTTTTTTTGGATTCTTCTTCCTCTTTCTTTTCAGCCTCAAGGTTTTCTTTTAGTTCAGAAATTTTCTCATCTTAAGTTACCAGATTTCCTCTGGTTCATAATTATCTAATCATCTCAGAATGTTCTTCATCTAAATCATCATCATTGATAACCCAGTGCACTTTTGATACTTAGGGCTTATAGGAGATAGGTTCAGTAACATGAGCTTCACCATGACTATAAGTAGAAGTTAGAGTTTTCTTTTTTCCTTATGATCTAGTTCATGCCATTGTAATAGCGATGGATAAGGTTTAGAAAATTTCAGATGAAAGCAAAGAGTTGGAATGCATAGAATCAAAAGCAATGCTTCGCAGAACAAAGAGGGTAGGTAGAGGAGAGAAGTATGTTTCTGGTATAATAGGTGTTTCTTGAGCATTGATCTTTTATAGAGATGAATGATCGTACATTAATACAGGAAATGTGATCATTTACATATCTTTTAACAGATTCATATAACCCGCTTGTCAAAAGTTCACATGTATCTTTAAATGTTGAAATGATAAAACAAAGGAAATTACCTTTTTAGTAGATGCATAATCTTGTTCTATTAAACCGAGAGGAGCCTTCTAAAACAAAGGGGCCTTCTAAACTAGAAGGATCTTGCTAAATTAAGAGAGAGTTTATAAGGAATTAGAATAGAAGGAGTGTACTAAAACAAATGTAAAGACAAGTAGCAGAGAATATTCACGTAGAAATAGTATTAGAGAGTTTGCACATACCAAGCTCTTTTCTTAATACACAAAATCTATCTTCAGAAAATGGCTCGGTGAAAATTTCAGCTACTTGATTCTAAGTATTAACATGTAAAAGATCAATGGTTCCCCTTCAAAACATGATCTCTAAGTAAATGAT
Source organism: Erythroxylum suave (assembly GCA_027563595.1). Classification (NCBI taxonomy): domain Eukaryota; kingdom Viridiplantae; phylum Streptophyta; class Magnoliopsida; order Malpighiales; family Erythroxylaceae; genus Erythroxylum; species Erythroxylum suave. Next base: position 824,606 of record JAOSBN010000009.1, read on the forward strand.
GTTTGATTTCTATATACTTAGTCCTAGAATGATGTACATGATTTTCAGAAAGATTTATATCACTAGTATTATCATACAATATAGGAATATGAGAAAAATTTAGATAAAATCATGTAGTTAATACTTCATCCATAAGATTTGAGCACAATAGATGGAAATTGCTATGTATTCTGCTTCACTCGTTGAAAGTGACAAACAATTTTGCTTCTTGTAAGACCAAGATACTAGACATCCTCCAAGAAATTGATAGTGACCACTTGTGCTTTTTCAATCCTGTTGATTGTATCCTTGAGTTACAAGTCTAGCCTTGTTTCTTACCACCTGACCATTTTCATCAAATTTGTTTCGAAATACCCACCGAGTCCTAATGATTGACTTATTTTGAGGACAAGGTACTAGATTCCAGACTTTGTTTTTATCAAATTGATTGAGTTCGTCTTTCATGATTGAAACCCAATTTTCATCAGTAAGGGCCCCTTTAAAGGTCTTTGGCTTTATTTGTGAGATAAGAGCAACTTTAAATGATGATCTTATTCTTAGACTTTTAGAGGGATATCCAAAAATATATTGATGGGTATCAAGATCTCTCCATTCTCCCGGTCTTTTTCGTTGCATAGGCTCCTATTGAGATGAAGGAGCCTGCTTTGTTCTAGCTTTAGAGGGGCTTTCTTGGTTTTTTAATTTTGAAGGTATTATAGGCGTAGTTTGATTCTTCGATGTATTTTTAGGTACTAATGGAGGCTTTCATCATCTGAGTCAGTTGCTATTGTCCAAGGTAGTGTTTCACCAAATACCACATGTATTGATTCTTTTGTCTTCTTTGTTCTTTTATTAGATACTCTAATTCCTTCATTAGTTGTAATGTAGCCTAAAAAGATAGCTTTGTATGATCTTGCATCGAACTTTCCAAGGTTGTCTTTTCCATTGTTTAGAACGAAACACTTGCAGCCAAATGCTCGAAAGTAAGCAACATTTGGTTTTCTTCCTTGCCACAGCTCATAATGGGTCTTTTTTTAAATATTTCTTATGAGACATCTATTAAGTACATAACATGTGGTGGATACTGCTTCTACCCAGTATCCATGAGGCAGTCCATTTTCATATAGCATGGTCCTGGGCATATCAACTAAAGATCTGTTCTTTCTCTCTATGACTTTATTTTGCTGGGGAGTCCTTGGACAAGAGAAGTTCTGAGTTATACCATTGTTGTCATAGAATTCTTCAAAATTTCTTTTATCAAATTCCCCTCCATGATGCCTCTGAATTGAAGTGATGCAGTACTCTTATTCTCTTCGAATTTTTTTGTAAAACTTCTCAAACACTTCAAATGCATCATCCTTATTTGATAATAAATAAACCTCTATAAATCTAGAGTAATCATCTATTAAAACAAAACAGTAATATTTACCACCGAAATTTGAGTCCTAGTGGGACTGAATAAGTCTTCACAAGTTCAAGTGTTTAGCTAGTAGACACAATATTTTAGGAGGAAAGCTGCTTCTTACTTATTTTACCTTTTAAACAAACCTCACAAAACCTGATTTCTTTCTAACTTTAAGGTCGATAGTCCTTTTACTAACTCATTTTCAAAAAATTTTAATATAATGCTTATAATGGGATGTCAAAATCTTCTGTTCCAAATAAATGAATCCTTTTCTAGAGAGACTAAACACTTAACACTTTGTAAGGATATGTCTTCCAGTTGAGCACAATATATATTTTGATTTCTAGGATCAACAGATACAATATTATCATTATGAATATCAACAATTTCAGAATGAAATGCATAGAAAATGAATTTGTAACCCTTGTGTCATAGCTGACTTACACTTAGCATGTTATGTTTCAAACCATCAATAAAGAGAACGTTATTAATAGAGGTATAGGCAGAATCACCAATTTTACCAATTTTGGTGACCTGTGCTTTATTTTTGTCCATAAAGACAACATTACCTCCTTTCTTTCTTTCAATGTATTTGAAGTGTGATATTTCACCTATTATGTGTCTCGAACAACCACTATCAACTATCCATTCATTCTCCATTGTCTCCGTTTTGAAACATATGTGTAAAAAGTGTTATCTCATTTTAGGTACCCAAAATTTTTTGAGTCCTTTTAGGTTGGTAGTTTGACCTTTCGGTCACTAAATATAAATCTGAGATAATTTCTTTTTACGAAAATTACAAGAATGACGAATGTGACCATGTTTACAGTAGTAATCGCACAGAACAGATAAATAATAGTTGCTATAATTTTTGCTACTTATCAGGTTCCTGCTGTTTTGGCTATAGCTACTGTTGGATTTAACAAATAAGATATTGTATGGCCTTATATTATTATTTTCATTATTTCCTATTCTAGCCTTACCAAAGATGCATTTAGCACTACCAAGCAATGGCCTGATAGGAAACTATTACTTCCAACTTTCTTGTTTCATTCACTTTTCTTCATCAGTTTCATTTTATAAAAGCTGGCATATTTTTTGACCATAAAGTTGATCTCGTCATCTCATCTATTTGTAATTCAGTACCACTTTCATTACCTTTTGATTTGTTAGTTGTTTTTAATGCCATTCTTTTTCTATAAGAGGATCCTTCATCTCACCTAAGCTTGATTTTATGGATCATCATATTTCCTCGTAGTTAGTTAATTGAAATAGTGTATAAATCCTTTGTCATTTCTATAGTTATCGCCTTAGTTCTCCATTCATTTGGTAGTGACTTTACAATCTTTGTTACAAGCTCGTCATTGGGATATATCTTTCCCAAGTTCTTTAAGGCCGTGATGATATTGTTGAAGTGTTGGAAGAATTCTTCTATGGTCTCTCCCTGTTTCATGCCAATAGTTTCATATTGATGCACTAAAAGACTTATTCTATGCTTCTTTACCTTATTTGTTCCTTCAAATGTAACTTGTAGTTTCTCCCACATTTCCTTTGCTATAGCAGAGTAGGATATTTTTTAATATTCTTCTGGATAATGCACACATCAAATGATGTTTTGATTTAGCATTTAGTTGTGCATTTGTGCTAAGCATTTGTTCTATTAGCATCAGTTAATACTTCTACGTTATTTGAATTGGGAAGTTTAGCTCCAACTCCGATGGCTTGCAAGACTTCAATATCAATAGATTGGAGATAGATTATTATTCTCTCTTTCCAATACGGGTAGTTGTTTCCATTGAAGTAAGGAGGCTTTGAGACAAATTTTCCTTCACGGCTTCTTAAGTTGTTTGTCATGATCTATCATGTGTTGTAAAACAAAAAATGTGAAATCTTGCTCTGATACCAAATGATAAAGCAAACACATGAAAGAGGAGGGTGAATTGTGTGTGACTTAAAAATTTTTGCAAGTTACTTTCATTTTGTATAAAAAAATAGGGGCCAGCTAAAAATTAAAACAATAGATGTCGGTCAGAGGATAGTAGCCTACTAAAGTATAAGTCCTGTTGAAAATAATAAAAAGGAAGACGTTTGTTAAAATCAAAGGAACCGTCAATAAGTTGAAAACGGAGGGGCCTATTATAAAAGTAAAGGAACCTCTTATTGAAATGAACAAACACAAAATGTAATGCGGAAATATAAAAGGTAAGGAGAACGAGAGAAGAAGGATGTAGTAAAATTGCAGTCATGGTAAAATCTTGGTTTATTTAATCATCAGGGACTCCCAAGTACACAAATTATCTATAAATAGAAATAAAGAATTGAGTACTTGTTGGGCCAAGAGCACCCCCTCGAGTAAACGCTTCCTCAGCCGGTTGACCAAAATGAGGATCCCAAATTGCATGAGCAATAGGTCTCACATGTAGAGGATCCTGTATACTAATTCAGCTTACAACCTAAGCCTACGTCTAGTCCCTGATAGTTGTGTTTTGCATGATGTGTTTAGAGTGTGATTTGTTATATAATTAGTGTAACTTTAAGTGTTGATTGTACATTTAGGGTGTAATTATGTTAGTTTGTGTGTTTAAGTGTTTTTATGGGTTAATTTGAATTTTTGAGCTTAATTGTTAATAGACAATTTTAGAACTAGGTTTTGTATCAATTGCAGATCGAGAGATCACAATTCCCATAATTTGAATTAGGGATTATCAATTAGGGTTAAGAATTATAACTCGAGAGAGAGTAATTCACCCTAGGACTGTGTGGATTCGTTAAATAAGAAATTGCATAATTAGGTAGATTTTCTTTAGTTTCGAATTAAATCCCCCTTTCTCTCACTTGGTTATTTCTAGGTTGATTTTCGAATTGTTGTATGAATTGCTATTTTGTTAACTCTTTTGGCACTTTAATTTCTCATATTCGATTATTGATTGTTTAAATTTCTGCATTAGTATTTGTTTAGAATTATTGTTGTGTAGGACGACCTTAGGTTTTAGGACTATTTTCCTTCCTCGTGGGATCGACACCTTAGGTACTACGCGAACGACCCATGCACTTATAATAATTACCAAGGTTATAAATAGTAAAACTTAGCGCGTGTAACCTTGAGCGAACAGTCCCCAAGTATCCAACTTGAGTGTTTCACAATAAAATCAAGTAGTAATTTGATGAGCCTCTTCAAGTTCGCGAGTACCTATGTTTTAAGGTTCTTCAACCTTCCACACTCGAAGTGTATAACAAGCTTCCAAAAGTTCGCATAAAAATAAAAAGTAGAATAAAAAACAATTTCTATCTTAATAGAGTGATTTCAGTTTCTAAGGCACAATAAGAATGATATGACTCTCAAGAATATAGCTGATACTCAAATGTTTCGAAAGTTTGTGTAAGCTCCTTTCTTCACAATTGATGTTGCTCTTCTTTAAATAATCAATTTCTTCAACTGGTTGTTGCTTCACTTACATTTTTAGTCAACCTGGGTGGATTTAAATATGGATAACTTTGATGTCATCTTTGCCAAAAATCTTCTAATAATCATAGGGATAATATAAGATCTTCATAATTAATAGGATACTTTTGGATAAACCATTTCTAATAAGGCATAAAGAAGGTTCCTGGAAGAAAGGAAGCGTATTTCTTATGATTTTTTTCTTTTGAGAATTAAATTATTAATGATAAAGAGAAATAAATCCAATTTGAATTTTGAAATATTATATAATAATCATCAAAATCATTAAATATAAACCTTGAGCTAACAAGATTTGCTTTACCAACTCCTCAAATAATAGTCACCTGTTCTTTATATAATAAAGTTCTGCCTTATTTGTTGAAGAAGTTGGAAGTCTATCACAAGTTGGGAAAAGGACTTGGAAATTTTGAGATTTTACAATGAGAAGTAAGGGGGTACTTGGTTCATGAGTTTGTAAGACGTCAATGGGTATGAAAGTGAAAAACGTTGGTTGGTTATATATTTTCATTGCATGTACATTATTTTCACATCTGAATTTTAGGGATTATTTCGTACCCCTAAATATGTAAGAAATGAAAGTCATTCCTTCCTCCTTTTCTAGTAAAATAATATAATTAATTAAATATATTAGATATAATTAGTTAAAATTAAATATGTTCTATATCTAATTAAAAATCTAATTAATTAGATATAATTAATTAAAATTAAATATATACTAGATATAATTAATTAGAATTTATTAAAATTTGAGGTAAAACAAAAATTTAACAAAACTTTATTTTTTCTTTTTTAGTAAAATAATATAATTAATTGGAATATATTTCTCAAGATTTTCAATAAATTAACCACTATCAATGATAATGGTATTCTTTCCTTTGTTCTGACCAACCATCATAATTGTAATAATTATATTTATTCCTATTCTTATTATCTTTTCCCACCGTGAATCAACTTTCCCCTAATTCTATAGGAATTAAACAATGGTAAAAAACAATCACAAAGACGTGATAATATAAATTGTTATGTATAACTATTTTGACGTGATTTTAATAAAATATTACAAAATTTCATTATATTTTTAATAGTTAGTAATTTTTATAATAAAAATAATTTTTCAGAATGAATAAAAATATAAAGAACGTTTATATTATTTTTTCCCCCTAAATTATATATATAACTTTCCTTCACTGCTCTTGAAGAGGAAACAACTAAGAAAGGGATAATGAGGCTCGTGCTTTTTCTGAGGACATAAGGAGTGTTGTGTGTTGTACACGGCAGCCGCAAGACGAGAAAAGGATGGGTCCAAAAGTAGGCACCGTCTTTCATGGAAATGAGGGTGATAGGGGATTCAATTAAAGACACGCATTTGTATATATACGCCCTCTTTTGTTTCTTTATTGCCTCTTATTGACTTTGCATGGCGTATGCATTGCCAAAAGCTTCACTTCCTCCAAGAGAAAAGAAAGAAAAAGGCCAAATGAAAAGCAAAACGGAATTTGCACATGCATGTCCTAGGTTTCTACGCTACACGTCCTATGTATAAAACCTAATCATTTTTACGTGTATTATCATCGTGCTCCACAAGCCTAATCATTTCAACTCTTATACAATTTTGTCCGTGGTTGATTTTCCATCAGCTCGGGGCTATCTTTCAAAATCTCAGGAAATTTTCAAGCTCTTTCTTAGGAAAATATCATGTTTACATCAGAATGATTTGTGTATTCTTTTTATCTCCCAACATTAATTCGATTCCATAATTTAAAAGAAAAATATAATGGCCCTTCTCGACGAAGGGAGAGAAAAGTAAAAGGAGGAGCTGCATCTACCTAATTCTCCCGAGTCCCTCCTTACTAAATTAAAGCAAGTTTGAACTTTGAGATAGCAACCACGAACAAGACATCACATCTTTGCATAAAAGTCTTTGGTCATAGACTGCAAACATTTACGGTCCCTTCTAAGGCGTGGACTTTAATTTCGCTTCATATCCTTATATCCTAATGACCTTGAGGCTTCTGATCAGTATTTTCATAGTCATCACGAAACACCAGCGCACGAGCCATGAAATCTTTTCCCAGAAGAGGCGTGAGGCAATACAGAAAATCTGAAGTTCCGCGCTTTCGATGGACTCCTGAGCTTCATGAACATTTTGTTGATGCCATTGAAAGCCTTGGTGGTAAATACAGTAAGTAGTCTTGATGATCGTTTCTCCTAACGCTTTAGTGATATCAGGTCTGACCTTTTCTAAACCTAGACACGTTAAATAAGTAGAAGTAATGATCTTCCAAGATTCGATATCGAGCTACCTTAGTTAAGTTTTTGAAAACTTTGGCTTATATATGTGCACATATAACCCGAAAATAAAACCAAGAAAGAACAGGTAAAAGATAAATAAGTAAGAAACAGTAACATGGTTATGGTTTTAATTTGCAGAGGCAACACCAAAGAGAGTTCTGCAGATGATGAGTGTTAATGGGCTTAATATTTCTCACATCAAAAGCCATCTTCAGGTACTTATTTACCTTCAAACTTTTCTTTAATTTTCATCCTGAATTATTTAGAAATACATCTTTATTCTTCCTTATCTTAAGAACTTTTTGATATATAAAAATTTAAGTTCTAATCTCTTAAAAAAGTAGTAGATAGTTCAAGTTGCCAAAAAATAATCTGAAATAGGCAAGAACTACAAGACAAACAAAAGGGAATAAAGGGATCACTTATTAATTATTGTGGTCGAAGGAATGAGGAAAAATGCCTAGATCAAGGGTTCAACTAGTAGCTAAAATTTCTCATTGAATTATTAAAGCTTAAAAAAAGTCATGCAATTTATAATGTAACTTAAGAAATAGCAGAAAGAGATAGAAAAAAAGAAGTTTTTTAAGTACATGAAAAAAAGAAAAAAGAAGAATGAAGAGAATATAAAAATTTGTTCCAATTACTTAACTTTTTGCAAATGCATATTTTTCTACAAAGATATGCTTTTCATATGTTTTTTTTTGAAAAGTGAATGAAATTTTATTCACACTAGCACAAGTTATTACAACATTATAATGAGTTCCTAGTTACAACTTGTTCAGTTGAATACAAACAAGTTAGAAGTTATAAGCAACCCAAACTTAGAGATTCCATCTACATTTCATTTCAGGAGTCGGTTTGTTCTTAGAGATTCCATCTACATTTCATGTTAGGAGTGAGTTTGTTTTGTATACTTTTTACTATCATGATCTCTCTAATCCAATTTAGGGTGTTGCCAACTATTTGATGCTTCCTAATGTTAGCTCTTTTGTACAATCTGTTGTTTCTTTCTCTCCAAATTGGGTAAATGGTTGTGATGAAAGCAGTATTAAAGAGCTCTGCATGTTGCTTGAGTTGTTTAGCTTTCTTAGTGACCTAATCTAAGAGTCCATTCAATTCGTAAGTCTAGAAGTGCTCCACTAGCATATGCAGCACCATACTCCAAACAACTTTGGAATACTGACTGAGGAAAAGAGATGTTTCCTATCCTCCTCAACTTTTTTGCATAGCATACACATGGGGTCATATATACCAAACCATCTGTTTTTTGTTTTGATTATGTTCTTTATCACAAGCTAAGTGATTAAGGAAGCTTTGGGGTTTAAGAAGTGTTTCCAAAGTAATTCATACCATGGTACATCTCCCAAGTTTGTTCAGATTTTATAGCAAGATTCATTTGTAAAGATCCCTTGGAATTTAGAGTCCAAGCAATGTTTTCCTCCCTATGCAGATGATGGAGTTGCGTTAAATAAATTGGTAGAGAGGAGAATCCTTTGAAATTTCCAAACCATTCTCCCTATTGGATGTGAGTGAAGAGATTTTAGCATCAGTAAGGATTTTGTTTCTCAAATGAATGATTTCATTTCTCAATATAAGAGGACCTAGATCAGTCTAGTTGTCATACCATAACCATATGTTTTCCCCATTTCCCAATTTATGTTTAATCCAGTGATATAACAAGCTCCTCAAGATCAACATATGGATAAAGTTCTAAGAATGTTCCTTGTTTCTTATCACCTGCCAGAAGTTTTTATTTTTATGGTAGAATTCATCAATCCATTTGATCCATAGAGATGCCTTGTCAATATGTATTCCCCAAATCCTTTTACTCAATAGGACTTTTTCCATAAAAGATATAGGAATAATCTCCAGCCCCCTTCCTTTTAGCGGTTATTTCCTCCCATTTGGATTTTGTACCCTTTGAATTTTCTAAATTTCAACACTATGTCTATTTCCTTGATGACTCTCTTTGGTAGTAGAAAAGTGTGCACTCCAACGAACTTGAGGACTGAATTGATTAGAGTAAGCTTGGCTCTAAGGGATAAAAACTTGTTCTACCATGCATTGATTATGACTTTGTGGTTGTTAAAGACTGAATTGGTTAGAGAAAGCTTGGCTATAAGGGATAAAAACTTGTTTTGCCATGCATTGATTATGGCTTTGTACATTTCAATGAGAGGAATGCAATAAAACAATTTTTGTTTAGTAGAAGTAATAAGGATGCTAAGGTATTTAAAAAGAGGACTATGAATTACAAAGTTTTTACTCAAAATAGCATGGTTGCTTACATCAGACGAGATAAACATGTTGTTGTTATTAGCATTGACTTTCAATCTTGATCAATCTATAAAAAGATTCAAGATTTTTAATTGGATTTTAGTGGATTGAATATTAGCCCCACTCGAAAGCATTAGGTCATCAATAAAAATTAAGTGAGTGATCCTAAGCTCTCTAAATTTATGGTGAAATTGGCCTCTACCATTACAGGTAGTAAGCTTACTAAGCATTCCGGAAAGCCCTTCTATCATTAGGATGAATAGGAAAAGGGATAAGGGATCCCTTTGCATAATTCCCCTAATGTTCCTAAAAGATTGAGTAGGAGCTTCATTAACAAGAATACTAAAGGATAAAGCTATGATACATTCCATAATCCACTTAACAAACTAATTTAGAAATCTAAAAGCTACTAGACAAGATTGAATAAACTTCCATCTAATGGTATCAAAAGATTTGTAGAAATCAACTTTGAATAAACAACTTCTAATGACTCTTCATGAATTGTAATCTTTTATTAACTCCTGTATTAGAAGGATATTATCTCCAATAGATCTCCCAGTGATGAAAGATCCTTGATCTAGATTTATAGCTTCCTTCAGTGCTATATTCAACATGTTGGCTAATAACTAGACTATTACTTTGTAAAGTGTGTTGAAAAATGAGATAGGTCTATAATCCACCATGGAAGAAGAATTTTGCTTCTTAGGAATGAGGAAAATATAGTTGTAAATCATTTCTTTTAACATATTAGAGAAACCAAAACATTCTAGAACTGCTTCAATGAAGAGATTGCCAGTGATATCCTAGGTTTTCTGAAGGAAACAAGTAAAGAACCCATCAGGTTTTGGGGCTTTGGAGGGAATGCAAACTGAATAAAATTCTTTTGAATTCTTAATGTGTGAAAGTGGTCACCAAAAGGCCCTTCAAATATTAACTGATGGTGTTATTAAAGAATCTCTTTAAATTAAAATTTGTAAGATTGGATTCGTTAGTCCCCATTAGATTAATAAAGAAATTCTTGGCTATTAATATTACTTTGATTACAGAATGTTTTCCCCATGTTATCTTGGAGCTCTACAATTTTATTCCTGTTTCTTTTTGCTAAGAAGGAATGGTGAAAAAAATTTGGTATTGGCATCTTCTAAGTTGAATTGTACAAATTTAGAGCATCTTGATGCTCCTTTAGCCTTTGAGTTTCAACTACTCTCTTAGCATTATTATGCTTGTAGCAATCCTATTAAGCCTTCTCAATTTGTTCATGGTTTCAATAACACCTTTAATTTGATCACTAACAAAACTCGTGGGAGCTAGTTTAACAAGTTTGAGCTTTTTCATAACCTGAAAAGCTTTATAACCTATCACTACTTGATTTTAGCTATTAAGAACTGTTTCTTAGAAACTAACTGTTTCTTAGAAACTAACTTTTTCTTGATAAACAAGTTTCCTTACTGCTTGTTAGTCTACGTGAACAATCTACTTGTGAAGCTAAGATCCACAAAGTTAACCATTTGGTCCAAATTAGTGAGTTTCAATAAGTTCCTAGGCTTGTACCTCCTTCCTTCTTCGTCCCCCTGAGAAGATAGGGTGCAATTAAAATCACCTACTAGTAACTAAGGATCTATTATTCCAACTTGAATTGCTTTGAGTTCTTCTCTTAATTTTTCTCTTTGGAATGATAAATTAGAAACATAGATCATTGTCAAATCAAATTTAGAATGTAGACCAACAATTTGATATTTCAAATGCAAAAATTGGCCACTTTTGCATGCTACTTAGACATCTACCTTGTTTGAGTTATAAAGTTAAATAATCCTCCCATTGTAATGAATAAGATGGTTTCAAAGGATTTTCCATTATGCTCCCATAAAATTGAGGCCATATTACATTTAAGGTAGCTTTATTTTAGTTTCAAGGAGCCCCATTATACAAGGTTTCTTGTCAAAAGTGACCTCCTTCACAATTGACCTCTTTAGAGGATCATTTAACCACAAGGATTGTCATTAGGGAGTTAGTCCCCTTTTAGCTTGTTTTTCCCCCCCTTTTCTTTTAACTAATTTTCTCCTAGAATTATTACCAAGATCCTTAACTTCTTCCTAATCCAATTGATTCTCCACAAGTATAGAAGATTTCCCTAAGTTGGTTTTAGGCTCCAACTATAAATTAATCATGTTAGTAGCAATTTGATTCTCCTCCATTTCTTCAATTACTTTCATTGTTTATGTTTTTGTCTCTTCAATGTCCTCCTTGTTATAGTTTTTGAGATTTTCTAGGGTTTCCCATGAGTTCTTCATGTCCTCCTGTCTTCAAAATTTTTCCAGTGGCTTTCCATTTTCTGTTAACATTGTTAGGCTTTCATGGATAAGTGATGGGAGTTGATATCCTTACCATTTCTCCTTCTTCTCTCAATTTCATAACTAGAATGTTTTATAGTAATTGTGAATTTTTCTTAACTTCAACATATATTTTTGCAAAACAAATCCTCTCCATATTAGTTGTTTGGGAGTCCATACATATTAGCTTCCTAGGGGTGCTAGGAAGGGAGCTTAGTCGTTCAATTGTCTAGAGTTCTAAAGAGAAGTGAAAATTAATCAAATGGGAAAGGTATCTATATTACCTCTGTCGTATTCAGTACCTGCCTTCCATTTTTGGATGAACATGGGTTTACCACCTACATGCCAAGGGCCTTACTTTAGTATCTCATTTAAACAAGATTAAGAATTGAACTTGAAAATAAAAGATCCATCTTCCATCAACATTATTTTTTATAGCCCTTTCTTGCTCCATCCTGCTATTGCCCAGGCATGAACCGCTGGGAGTCCTTTTGCTCCAAAAGAAACCAACTAGGTCTATGGACCAAACAGTAACTCTAGGAGCATTAATTATGCTATCTATCATCACATCCTGGGGATGTTTCAGCTTGCCCTCATTGTGCTAGATATTCAATCTATTCTACCATCCTCCAACATATTTTTTTGGTACTTTTGAAGCATCGAAAGGAATTCCATTATTGACATTCTCAACTAGACTCGCTTGAGCTGAAGTTTCTCCAAGTTTTGCACCATTTATATTCTGGGTGAGTTTTGGAAACTCCTATAGAGATAAATTTGGAGAAGATGTTCCACTAACCTCCTTTATGGATTGCAAGGCCAAAGAATAGCCTTCTACTGAGGCAAAAACTTCTCAAAGTAAATCACCTAAGGTCTACACTAGAGAGGCAAAAAACTGATCGAGGAAGCTTATTTCATAATGATAATCCTAAGAAAGGATGTTTAAAAAAATTGAGAAACCTTAAGAATTTATATTCAATTCATAAGGTCTTCATATAGCTTAATTGCTGTGGTCTATTAATAGATACAAGTAAAATGAAGAATCTTCTCTGATGCTTAAGCATCTCTTGACATATCTACATCTTCTTTCAGGCTTAAACAACTCTTGACATATCGACCTGTCATTCTTTCTTTTATATCAAGCCTAAAACCAAATAATTGAGAGTGTACCTCCTCTAACACAAGTTTTTTAAAAGCTAGGAAAATAGATGCTATCTAATTCAAAAAAAATAAGCTCGAAGCTATATAACTCTCTTCTTTTAGGTTGGATTGGCAAAAAACATTTTGAACTTTTTGTTGCAATTTAGACAAAGAAAAATCTTCATAAGTTTTGTACTTAACATGAATAAGGTATGGGAATAGTTATTGGTCTCTAGAAACTTGGTCATTATTAATTATATGATTACTCGATAATGTTAAATTAAACTCAATACCCACATATCCATTTCTTATTCAGATGTACAGGAACAAGAAGGATCACAGTAGTGTTGATGAGCATTTGCAGACAAAGAAAGCACGAACGTCAATCTGTTCCTCCAAAAGGTATATAAAAGTTTTAATTAATTTATTTTTAGAGTTTCTATTACCATAACCAAGCACATAAATCTTTAACATGTTTCGAAGTCGCACAAATATTAAGATTATTAAGATCTTAGTACTAATTAATATTTCAATCATACAGTAAGATAAGCATAATTATAATAAATCATTGCAACACAGCTATTTACTATACAATTACAATATTGTGACAATCGCAATAGCAGGTTTCAACTTAAAACTTTAGAATTATCTTAAAAAATTGTGAAGATAATTTATTTTAGTTAAAAGTTGCACCTTATATTCGAAACTTATCGATGAATGTATAACAAATAAGAAACTCTATAAATGGGAAATTAGAATTTGGGCATATAAATAATATCAAAGTAGCATGGAAGTTCAATCTAATTTAGTTCTAAACAAAAATTTATGAAATTATAATTGAAAAAGAATGTAAAGATACCTTGTCAATATGGATATAAGAGGATGCTTTCAATTTTGAAAAATCAAAAAAATATTTCAAAAGCAATGCCAAACAAACACTATAAATTCAAACCTTCATTTTCTAATTTCCTTTTATTTTTATTTTTGCTCAAACGGATGCAAGGATAATGGTTACATATCTGTATATTTAATGCCAATTGTTATTTTGAAAGATTGGAACAACCTCTCTACTAGTTATCCTGCATATCAATGAGATTTATACTCAGTATTGCTGCTGTTGTTATTTTGAAAGAACAATAGAATTCACTTGGTATCATATGCCCAACTTACTCTAATTTAGGTTCTCATTGAAGTCATCAGGTCGGGTTGAACCTAACATTTGCTTATAGGTAACAGCTAAGCTATAGCCTTTTAGTTCATCTCTCTCTCTCTCTCTCTTACAGCTAGCATAGAGAATTGCAGCAAAATCTCTTCACTCCCCTCATGATTAACTTTTTTTTTTTTTTAATGTTAGCTATACAGTTCTGTATGTTTGAAAATTGAAACTATAAAATTCTCTAAAGTACGTATGTTTTGTATCATATGGTTCTTTATCTCTTATAGTTTATAGTATTGTCGAACAATCCATATGAACTTCCGTTATATGTATAGATATATAAAATTTAATCGAGACTTCTTGAATATCCATTAAATGATATATTTATATATATATATATATATATAGTCATCTGCCTGAAGTTTGTTTTAAATAAATATTCTCTCTTTGAATACTGACTTTAATCTTAAAAATTAGGAAAATGTTTAAAAGAAAAGAATTAAAGAGTCATCATTTTAATAAATATTATGATTAATTTTACTTAAAATACTCCATATATATCATAAATTATTTATTAGTATGAAGGAGTAGTTTAAATAACTAAGCAACTGTTGTTTTAAGACCTTTTTTATTAAAATTTTGGAAGAAGGTTCACTCTATCGCCCATACGTTCTTTGTTTTTTTCGTTCAGGCTGCTTATGGAAGAGCTTAAACAAACAAGAACAGAGAGATGTGCCTCTAAATCTCAAATTTCATCTGAAGAGGGCATCCAACCTCTTGCAAATAAACAATGTGTTGGGCAGGATACTGAGGTAAAACCCCTTTCCCGTTTTATTGCTGCCTCCTAATCTTTTTCTGGTCACTATCCTACAAGTGAACATGTTGAAGTTCAGTCTTAACGAGTTAATGCTTGGCCTTTACCTAAGATATTTCAGTAGTAATGTAAGTTTAGATTCCTTATTCGTCATTAGGTACGTTTCTTTGTTATGATCGACTTCAATATTCATAGTAGTTCACTTTGTTTTTAATAAAATTTTACTTCTTTTTGCAGAATTCAGGAGAAAACTTCCTGCCTAGAATTTCCAATGAAGATGAGCATGATCGCGAGCTAAGTGAGATTTGTCAACTCTCACTATCCTACATACCTTCATTATCCTCAATAATACAGGCTACAGAAGAACGAGATTTACTGCCTTTAATTGCTAATCAAGGTTTTTCCGAATTCAACTCTTTTGGAAGCAATCACGTAAACCTAGATTTGACCATTTAATTGACTGAGATAGTTTCCAAAACTAATTATGATAATGATACTACTATTAGTGTGTAGAAAATTTTTTGCAGGTCTATGTTCAATTACGACGTCGAATGCTAGATAGTTCTGAATCCTTAATAAATTACCAATTAGCAATGTTTTTCTTTTGAAAAGATATTAATGTAGATGTTCAAAACGTGTCGACATGTTGAAGGAGTAATCACTAAGAGTTATTATCTACTGGGCCTTTTGTTTCATTTTTGTTTTTCTATTGTAGTTTTTAGTTTTTATTTTTTACTTTTTATTTTTCAAATAAAAATAAAATCTTGTTTGGTTATTAATATCAATGTAGTTATATTTTTTTATTATTGATGATAATTATATATTAGATAAAACTTAAAGATAAATTATTTTTAATTAATTAAATTTATTTTAATCTATTATATAATATAATAAATTAAATTATGATTATAATTAAATTAAATTATTCATAATTTTTATCAATAATTAATTTAAATTAATTATATATAATATTGAATTAAATTATTCATAATTATTAGTAATAATTAATATATCAAATAATTGAATAATATATATTTAATTGATACTAAACCAAATTATGAAAAAAAAGAAAACAAAAACCAATTTTTGTAGCTTTTTTTGAAAATCTGAAGAAATCAAAACTAAAAACTAAAACAAATAAAATTTTTTTACTAAATTTGAAAATGAAAACAGAAAGTCAAAAGCAGAAAAAGAAACAAACAAGCCCTAAATTGTAAAGAAATGAACTACCCCAGATTTCCGCGGGAAAGTTAGCATAACAACCCCAAAAGAAACATATTAAATAGAATATACTAGTTAAATGAAATATGCAATTAAGTAGTTATTTGGTTGACATATTTTTTTTGTATTGTGTTCTAAATTTGATCTTTTATGTGCACAACATTTTACACTCTTACAATTGAAGAGATGAACTAAATAAAATTGCTATTCCTTTCTAATTATTGTCTTCAACGTAATTGTCTTCAGGTCGTGTCTAATATTGGGTCAAGATATGAAGAAGGTTGTATAGTGTTTAAAAAAAATCGATGTCTATGTATTATGATGAGAAAACTTGGATTTCCCTTAAGAAACTTTATACTTTATTATTAGAGTAAAGTCTAAATTAAGTTTCTATCAACCTCTTATTTGTACATGTCTTTTTTTTTATTAACATATCATAAGTTGAACTATTATTGTTAATAGTGAGATTTAAGCATATTAGTATTTTCAATTTCTTTTATCATATTTGTTTAATCTTATGTTACAAGACTTAATATGGATTTCAATTTGTTTTAGGAATAATGTGTTCTAGATGTAAATTACTTAAAAAAGAATTAAAAAATAAATAAATGGAACAAATAATAGTTATAAAGATAAAAAATAAGACAAACAAAAATTATGAAATTCATCTAATCCTATGTTTACAAAAAAAAAAAAAACATAATGACTTTTACTATATGAATGTGCTCATAAGTTTATAACAATTCACTTTTATTTAGATATAAATTATAATTAATATTAAATTATGTAAATGGGAGATTGTAGCTCAAATAAGTATTAGTTGGAAAAATAAAAAATCATGGGGGAAGTTTAAAATAACATCTGGTAACAAAAGACTTCAATATATAAGACGATAATAAGCTTCATCTGTGATCAGGTTATTTCGATGCGTGTAAGTTTTAATTAATTAACCTCAATAATCTGCAAGCACAAGGGTCGTTCTCGTAGTACATAAGATGTCGATCTCATTAGAAGGGATAATCTAATCCTACAATCTAAGGCCAAAACAAATCATAGAAATTCAAAATGTAACGAAACTAAAACAAGAATTCAATTTAATCAATTCAAGAATCAATCACGAAAATGTTAACAATTTAGCAGTTGCAGCACACATTCAAGACTCAATCTAAGGAATTACCAATTGGGAGAAATTGAATTTTACCTATCTTTAGTGCTAACCTAATCGATTATAAATTATTGGATTATCGATTATAGATGATCCTAGGGTTGATCACTCTCTCGAGTTATAACCATTAACCCTAATTCATAAACCCTAATCAGATTATGGAAGTTACAATTCTCAATTAACAACCTATCCAAAACCCTAATTAGATCTGAAGTGGTCCAATAAACTATTGGAAACCTATGTAAAATCTCTCTTCGAACAATTTATTGATTTGATTTAATTCTCATTTTATTAAATCACCTAACACTCGTTATCCCAATTTAAATATTTTTCATTTAATTCACCCTCTCATTTTATCACTGAATTATGTAATTGCAGAAATTAAATCACAATAAATCCAAATAACATATAAAGAATTAGATTTCATTAAATCAAAGATAAAATCCCTAAGGTGAGTTTAGAACATCTCAATATTAAAAAATCCTATCATCAACTTTTATTCCTTATTATATACAATAATAAAATGGAAAATGAATGGAAATACGATCTGAATGGCTGATGGGAAGCAGCGATGTCGGAAAACTCTTGATCTGGGAAGTACATTGAGCCAACTTCTTTTGAGTCAACTTCTTCCCTACTTCTCTCTTCCTTCATCTCTTTCTCATTCTCTCAATCTCTCAAAAGTGGCTGATGCAAAAGCTCTTTCTTTCTATTCTTTTTGTTCTATTTATGCTCTTTTGTGCTTAGGGTTGAAATAGGATTTTTTTGGGACCTGAAAGGTCCAAAAAATCCCTCGAAACTTGAAGTTTGGGAGTTGTCATGTGTTTGTCTAATGTAGGCCCTGACTGTGGTCTTGCAGGCCAAGATTGTGGTCTAAATCTAAGCCTTTTGTTGTAATTGTGGCCTGTTGTGCCAGAATCTTGGGCCATTGTTTTGACCCGAATGTCTTTTAAAGCTTCTCCATTCTTTGATATTGACCTTGAAACACTAACAAACACATCTAGGTATTTTAAAAACACAATATTTAAGCTCAAAAGCTTGTACTAAACCATAAAATACTTAAAACACAGATAATTAACAAACTAACACAATTTAAACTCAAACATATACTAAAAGATCGGATTAATGGATAGGCACATATCAAATTATTTCCTCAAACCTTATGCAATTTACACTTGTCACATCTTCACACTTAAACTTTTTCTTGACAATATAAGAAAACATAAAACAAACATATACAATAATGAGACAATGACTTCAACTTAGCGAAAAAAATTTAACTATAAACGCACTCCTTCAAGTCGTTTTAACTTATTAACAAGTGAAATCCATGTTTAAACACCTTGGACTAAATATACAAACTAATCAAAATTTTTATGATGAGTCTACTCACCTCTATCACTTACACACACACATTGATAATCATTCAGTCGAAACAAAAGTATAGCTAATCCTCATTAGGTTTTCATGAAAAATCAAGCTACTAACAACTTTGATAGGTTTTTATTTGAAAACATTCTTTTTGTTGATTTTTTTTTAAGGACATGAACCTATTCATTTTATGCGGAGGCAAAAACTTGTGATGAATGTCAATCTGGTTCCTCAACTAAGTGATGTCGTTATTAAGTTGCTTGGTTGGAATGTCATTATAGCTTTTTTACATCAAGGTACACATTTGTGATACATGTTGATTCGGTTACTCAGCTACATCACATTTTTAACTGGCTACTAGCTCTATTCATAACCCAAAGGCTAGCGGAATAGTTATTTTAGTTAAAATTATACAATTTTTAACACAAAATTTTGCCTACCTTATTGCTTTAGCTAACCATTCTCATGAAAATGTACTAATAATGCCACTTATTTGTTTGGCCTAAAATTATAAATGAGTATGGAAAATTCCTAAGGTGAATGGACTAACATTATATCCTAATTAACCAACATATTTAGCCCTAAGTAACTTAGGTCACTAATTTTACAAGCTAATAAATCTTCACAACTTAAAAGACTATGTTTAAGGATAAATCTATTATGTTAAGTCCTAGCCATTGATGTATTCACACAATTAACATCATGCAACCTAAACAAGCCATCATACAATATGCAACATTCACACTCAAGGTAAAAAGACACAACCCTTCTCACACTTGAACAACACATTGTCCTCAATGTGAGAAGGGTACACAAACAAATTAGGGGAAATAAAACACAATATATGAAAAAAAAACATAAGAAGAAAATACTAACAAAAATGAAAAGAAAAGGGTTAGAATAAGAACATTTATGGTGATGGAGGTGGTGATGGTGATATTGTTGAGACCAAATCCGCTTGACATCGAGGGTGTTTCCTTATATTATAAGTGGTTCATGACTGTAAAAGAATTAGGAATCCAAACCATTCCAAATCATTCAAAACTTATTTAAGCATTTAAAACAAACCTAACTATAAAACAATTTAAATCTAACTACTAAACTGTTAATTTATGGTCATTAGCTTGGCCTTTATCCTTTAAAACTCAGCTAGGATCAATTATGAGTGGCTTGCTTCCCTTATGATGCCCAATTTTCATTTTGTAGCCTAAAAGTAATCTTCAAATTGCAAAATGATCAGAAGAACAATATTGATAAAATTGAGAAAACCAATTAATTTCAATAATGTCCTTTTCACTAACAAACTGTCAATAAATTAGAGAATAACAAAAACTCCCTGAATCTTTTATCGAATCCAATAGTTGGTCTTGTAAGAAGGTGAGTTTCTCTCTTTCTTCCTTAATCACCTTCATCTCCTCTGCTTCTTCTACTTAATGAACAGATACTTTCATAGCTTCTTCAAACTCGATGTCTATTGTCATTTGTTCTTCGTCCTTTTATTCTTTAATAGATTCGAACACTTTAACTGTCCTAAATGAGCTATTCTCTTTTGAATTCTTTAATATATCATTCATATTGAATGTCACTTTGTCATCATTAATCCAAGGGATAAGGTTCTTTTCATGGAAATCTACCAAATATTTTTTGATGTTCACACATGGTATATCAAGAACTAGTGAATAATAGGGAGGGTTGACATTATTTTCTTCATCCTCTTTCTTCATCTCTTGGTATTGAATAAGGTAGGGTTTAGCTTGGTGCTCCATTGGTTCTTCTAGCTTTTCCCCATCCTTAAGTATGATAGCCTCATATTGCTTTTGTTGATGTAATTCCATATTTCTCAGAGAGTCTTCCACACTTCTCTTACAAAATTCACAGGAAAGTTGTCTCACTCGAATATCTAGATTGTGAATAGACGAGGCATGATTTTCCATTACTTTCTCAATTTTCTCTTCTAGTCTCTTCTGGCAGTCTTTTATGTCCGTCATCTTATCCAAGATCTTGTCTAATTTAGAATCCTATGAATTGGACTCATCTTGTTGAAATCCTAATAGGTCTTGATGTCCTAAGTGAGTTCTTACATTGTTGGACCAATAGAAATTTGGGTGGTTTTGTCACTCTAGAGTGTACATGCTCCAATAAGGATCATTACTTCCCCAAGCATACTGTGCCTCATTGTAGTTCACAAAAGTTCCTTGCTCTTTATAATATATATCCTTCATCATTGTTGTTTTTATTTCTTTTTGGAATATAGCTCTTCAGATGTCTCATTCTCTCTAAGATGTCCTGATGTGTCTCTACTTTACGCCCCAACTTCTATCTCTATTTTTTTAACACAAAAGATAGTGAAAAACCCTTAGACTAAAGAACTAAACTAATTGCCTCCCCGATAATAATGTCAAAAACTTAATTGGTTATTTCAATGTGTGTAAGTTTTAACTAATTAACTTCAATAATCCACAAGCGCACGAGTCGTTCATGTATTACTTAAGGTGTCAATCCCACGAGGAGGGATAATCTAATCCTACAATCTAAGGGTAAAACAAATCGCAAAAATTCAAAATGTAATGAAACTAAAACAAGAATTTAATTCAATCAATTAAATTAATTCAAGAATCAATCACAAAAATATTAACAATTTAGTAGTTGCAACACACACTTAGGACTCAACCTAAGGAGTTACCAATTGAGAGAAAGAGAATTTTACCTATCTTTAATGCTAACCTAATCAATTATGAATTACTGGATTATTGATTCTAGACGATTCTAGGGTTGATTACTCTCTCTTGAGTTATAATTATGAACGCTAATTAATAAAACCTAATCAGATTATGGAAGTTACAATTTCTCAATTAACAATCTATCCAAAACCCTAATCAGATCTGAAGTTGTCTAATAAGTTATTGAAAACCTATGCAAAATCTCTCTTTGCACAATTTATCAATTTAATTTAATTCTCATTATATTAAATCATCTAACTCTTGTTAGCCCAATTTAATTATTTTTCATTTGATTCATCCTCTCAGTTTATCATCGACTTATGTTGTAGAAATCAGATCACAATAAATCCAAATAACACATAAAGAATTAGATTTCATTAAATCAAAGATAAAACCCTTAAGGTGAGTTTAGAACATCTCAGCATTAAAAAATCCTATCATCAAACATTATTCCTAATTCTATATAATAATAAAATGGAAAATAAATAGGAAATACGATCTGAATGGCTGATGAGAGGTAGTGATGTCAAAAACCTCCCGATCTGGGAAGTTAGTCGAGTCAGCTTCTTCTCCACTTCTCTTTTTCTTCTTCTCTTTCTCAATCTCTTGATGAATTCTCTCTAGGATTTCCCAAAAGTGGTTAGTGAAAAAGCTCCTTCTTTCTTTTCTTCTTGTCCTATTTGTGTTCTTTTGTGTTAAGGGATGAACTAAAGTTTTTTGGGGGATCAAAAGGTTCAAAAAATCCCTCGAAATGCGAAGTTTTTGAGTTGTTGTGTGTTGCTCGACATAAGCCACAATCGTGGCCCTACAAGCTATAATCGTGCCCTATATCTAAGTCTTCTATCACAATTGTGGCCTAATGTGTCACGATCATGGGCTGTTTTTTCAACCTGAATGTCTTTCAAAGCTCCTCCGTTTTTTGATATTGACCCTAAAACACTAGCAAACACATCAAGGTACCTCAAAAGCATAAAATTTAAGCTCAAAAGCTTGTCATAACCTATAAAACACAAATAATTAACAAGCTAACATAATTCTAACCTAAACACATATTAAATGATCGGATTAATGGATAAACATATCAAAATATTCCCTAAAACACGATGTAATTTACACTTATCAATCCAGTATAGGTGAAAACAACTATTATTAGAAGATTTCAATAAATAATACATAAACATACTTTATCAAATTCAAAGGTTAGATAAAGATGTTCAATTATAGGTTCGAGCTCATATGACTGATTTTAATTAAAGCAAGAGTCATTAAGGCTTAAATATGTTGAATAGAGACATTAAGTCTAGTTGGCTATTAAAACTCAAATGATTAAGTCAAATATGGCATTTATCCTTTTCATACATATACTTATCAATATAATCTTGAAATGAATCAAAGCAAGTTTATTATTAGACAGGAATTTCATATAAGACTTGAGGCAATGATCATTCACCTTAAACACCTTGTTTGTCTTTAAGTTTTGAATTTTCACTGTACTATAAGGAAAAACATTAGTCTCAATAAAAATTTCTAACCTAACAAGAAAATGCATTACTTAGAAATAAATTTATCCTATATGAAAAAGAAGAAATTTCTATATAATAATAATGTTCTTCCTCAAAATCATCTTATTAGGAAAGGCTTTATTTTTTCTTTGTAAAATTTTAAACTTTCTTAGGCATCATTCCTCAACTCCTTAAACTTTTGTAATTACAATTTTCTTTAGACATCAACTTCTTTCAGATTCGTATTACATTGTTTAATTGCCATATTAATATACTTTATGTTTTATCTCTGCAACAAGGCATATAGCTTATAAAATACTAATCTACATATAACATACCACTAGTTTTTGGTAAGTAGTTTGTATCCCCAAAATGCATAATCGAGAATCAAGCTCCAATATTTCGTATTAGATTGCACAATTTTCTTTAATATCGATATGATGTCTCTATTTGACATCTCATGTTGGCCATTAGTCTGTAGATGATAAAATGTAGAGACCTTATATACGAAATGATATTTTTTTAGCAATGCCTTCATAATCCTACTATAATAATAGGTGCCCTTGTTATTGATTATAGTCTTTGGTATCCTAAAACTTCTAAAAATGTTAGATTTGATAAAGTCTACGTTAAATTTTAAATTTTTAGTTTTGTTGGCTCTATCTTTCACTCATTTGGACATATAGTCAATGTTTAAAAGGGTATAACTATTAGCAAAATAAGAAGTAAATTTTCCACAGAGATCAATTGTCATAAATTCCTATGTTGTCATTCCTTAAATTCCTTAAACTTTTGTAATTACAATTTTCTTTAGCCACCAACTTCTTTCAGATTCATATTACATTGTTTAATTGCCTATATGTTTTATCTCTACGGTAAGGTATATAGCTTATAAAATACTAATCTATATGATAACATACCACTAGGTTTCTGTTAAGTAGTTTGTATCCCTATAATGCATAATTAAGAATCAAGCTCCCATATTTCCTATTAGATTGCACAATTTTCTTTAATATTGATGTGATGTCTATTAGACATCTCATATTGGCCATTAGTCTGTAGATGATAAAATGTAGAGACCTTATATGCGAAATGATATTTTTTTAGCAATTCCTTCACAATCCTACTACAATAATAGGTGCCTTTGTTACTGATTATGGTCTTTGGTACTCTAAACCTTCTAAAAATGTTAGATTTGATAAAGTCTACATTAACCTCTAAATTTTTTAGTTTTGTTGGCTCTATCTTTCACTCGTTTGGACATATAATCAACGTTTAAAAGGGTATAACTATTAGCAAAATAAGAAGTAAATGTTCCCATAAAATTAATGTGCAAACATTCAAGTTCTCAATAATCAACATAGGAATTTATGACAATTGATCTCTGTGGAAAATGCTTCATTGTCTTTGACAATTATTATATCAATTATAAAATATATAGGTATCCTTGAAAAATGATACTTACTAAAAATCAAACGTTAAAAGTAACATTTTTTTGTAACAATTTTCATAAGGATAATGTTATCTTGAAAAAGTCCTTGATGAATCTATGATAGAAATGTGTTTGAATATGGTCATACTTCCTACACTCTAGTTGGGTAAGGTAAGCTACATCGTGATCTGTTTTTGACTTATCAACCCCTATACATTTGGATGAAATAGTATGCTGTAAAACTATACCTTTTTATACATTAAAATGATATTTTTCTAAATTTAGTCCAAATTTAGTTTTATCAAGCTACCCAAAATTAGTTAAACTTATCTAAACAATTTTCAAATGATTCTTCATAGACATGTAAATCATCCTCAAAAACCTTTATGATTGACTTAATATACTGTGAAAAGATACCAATATAAACTACTGGGAAGACATTATTCGATATGAAAAATAGTACCTAATAAGGATGTGAAGTTGGTCTTTTCTCGATCTTTTGGTGCAATCATTATAATTAAAAATCTATCAATAAAGAATTGTAAGTATGGTTAGTAATGTCTTTTCAAGTTATATAATTTAAATTCTTATCATTATTACAAACATGCCAGCCAATTTAGACATATATAGTAATAAGTTTATTATCTTAATTCTTCAACACTTTAATTACTTGCACTAGACTTAACCATTTACTATTTAAATATGATAAATTAACCTAAAATCTTTAAATTTTCTTCTTTTCTACCTCCATTATTGCGGTTTTTAACTTACATTAGGCTTCCCTTGTTAATTTGAAACATTCTTATAGAAGAATTTATTGTATACATATAGAAGGAAATATTATTTTATTGTCAACTATATTCAAAATAATCATCTCCATTTAGTCTCTTAGCTTCGAACTATTATCTCTTCGTTACTATCTGTCAAATTCTTAGCAATGACTAACAATAATATCTCATTTCCTCTTAAGTACACACAGTTTGAATGAGATGGTAATAGCTTCAAATCTATGGTATGAGTTTTTAAAATAGAAGGTAAAATTTTCTAATCACAATCAGGAACTTTATAAACATAATATCATATTTTTCTAAACTTGGTTCTAAAAAATGTAAAGTTATTATTTTCTCCTTCATTTCTTTGTTAATTTATGTTTCTCTTTTATTTTTTACTTGTCATTTATCTTTAAAAACTCCTATACTATGGGATTGACAAAATCAAAAGTATTGATAGTAAAGACATAATGAATATCATAAGGGGTTTTTTTACCCCAAACTTTCATATGAGAAAGATATGGTTTTTTTTATTAGTCCATATCTTATATGGGGTAACATCAACTAACTTGGATGGGACCCTATTTAATACATAAACAAAAGTTTCGAGTGCATAGCTCAAAAAGGATTTTGGAAAATTTGATAAACCAATTATAGACCTCACTAT
The DNA here is from genome assembly GCA_027563595.1 of Erythroxylum suave. NCBI lineage: Eukaryota > Viridiplantae > Streptophyta > Magnoliopsida > Malpighiales > Erythroxylaceae > Erythroxylum > Erythroxylum suave. Next base: position 850,307 of record JAOSBN010000009.1, read on the forward strand.
GTCTAACAAGGTTCAGTTTCTCCTCTCAGCCACACCATTGTGTTGTGGTGTGTAAGGTGGAGTCCATTGGGACAATATTCCATTATCCATGAGATAATCCAAAAACTCTTGGCTTTAGTATTCACCACCTTGATCTGATTGAAGTGATTGAATACTTCTCTCAAGTTGGTTCTTAACTTCATTTACGAATTCTTTGAACCTTTCAAAGGCTTTAGACTTGTATCTCATAAGATACATATACCCATATTGAGAATGATCATCGATAAAGGTAATGATGCATACGAAACTACCTTTGGCTTGTATGGACATTGGACCACATATATTAGTATGTATTAGGTCTAAAAGTTGACTAATTTGTTTACCCTTTCCCTTAAAAGGTAACTTAGTCATCTTGCCTAATAAGAAAGATTTACATGTAATATGATTCGTAATCAAATGACCCTAAACTACCACACTTGTATAGTTTAGACATACGTGTCTCACTCATATGGATAAGGAGACAATGCCATAAGTAAGAAGATTTCACATTATCTCCTTTTATTGATATTTAGAACCAAATTTGACATATCCAATATGTATATACCATTGCACAATGTACCTAAGTGTATAACATTCCATTTAAAATAAATTGAAAAACCATTGTTATTGAAATTTAAATGGAATCCAACTTTATTCAGACTAAAAAAAATCATTACATTTTTCGTCAAAGTAGGTACATAAAAACAATTGTCCAGTTCTAGTACAAGCCCACTAGGGAGCATTAATATATATGTGCCTACAACTGATGCAACAACTCTCACACCATTGCCCACTCGTAGGTTTGACTCTCTCTTGTTGGGTTATTTACTGTTCTTGGGGCCTTTCATGTCAGTATAAATTTGTGAGCCACAACTGGTATCTAATACCTATATGTTGTATTCGGAAATAGTATGAATGTCAATAACATATATACCTGAAGTAGATGGGGCGTCAGATGCCTTCTTGTGTTTCAAGAACTCTAGATAAGCCTTGCAGTTTCTCTTCCAATGGCCATCCTTGCCACAATGGAAGCAAGTTCCCTTTGAAGCAGTCTTCTTTGCTTTCTTGACACATTCCTTAGGCCCTGCCAACTTCTTCTTCTTTTGGCTTTTTCTCTTCAAACCAGAAGAGTCCACTAGTATCACAACCTTGTCCTTGCAGACAGATGGCTCAACTGCCTTGAGCATGTTGACCACCTCGGAAATTGTGCTAGAGATATTGTTCATCTAATAATTAAGCACAAATTGTGAGTAATTATCAGTTAAACCATCAGAATTAAGTCAATGCTTAATTCATGATCCAAAATAAAATCCTAAGGAGGCCAACCGTTTAATGTAACCATTCATCTTTAGTGTGTACTACACTGGAGATGTCCCCTTAACCATTTTGGAGTGGAAGAGCAATCACAAAGTCTTGAATGTTTCAGACCTTGCTTGCTCATCAAAGAGCTCCCTAAGATGATAGATTATGGGATGAGCATCCATTGCCTTATGCTGTTTTGTAGCTCTAGTGACATAATGGCTAGTATAATATAATTAGCCATCTCTCTATCATTATGATGCTTCCTATATGATTTTTGTTCATCATCAGAAGCATTAGTAGCTAGTGGATTGGGAAGTGATTCGTCCAAGACATAAACAAGCTTCTTAGACATGAGAACTATTCTCAAGTTCCTGAGCAAGTCATAGAAGTTTGATCCAGTTAACTTGTTAGCTTCCATTAATGATCTTAGATTCACACTAGTACTTATAGTGTTGACTTAGGCAATAGCAACCTATCGTTAAATAGAGAAAAATTAGAATGTACTTAAATGAATGCCATAGAGAAATTCTCCTAGTGGGTCTGTAACATCCCATCCCCATATTAAGGGTTAGAACCTAGATTTCAATAATGGAGAGAATAGCAAAGTGAGAGTTAGAAAGTTTGCATTTCATGCCCAGCAGCATGTCAGCATATATACATGTGAATTTAAATCTTCGTACATACAAAATAAGTGTACATGTATTCATTGACAACTTCTGGATATGATTATTTTAAATGTGATTTTTGTTATTGGAAATTAGAAGTAGAGGGAGTAGAAAGAGTGATCTTGGTATCAGTTGTGATATGGAAAGTTTTGGAAACAAAAGTGGTAGTTGATATGGAAAAATGTACACTGAGTGTGCTTCGGTCTGTTAGCCATAACTTTTTCTCTAGTTATCCAAATGAGACGATTCTTTATTTGGATTAAACTAGAAACATATGTCTACATTTCGTATGAAGACATAGAATTTACATTCTATCTATAAGAATCTCAAAATTTTTCATGAAGTTGAGAACTAGGTGCAATACGTTGGGGGATGAATGTAAAAAAATTCATATTCTGTATTCAAGGGGAAATCTGAATTAACCTAGGCTGATTTAGGCAAATGTGCCTTCTAAGACGTTTTAGAACTTTCTTTTAGCTTTTCAATGATATATAGCATGAAATTTTTGGACATCTGAGCTGAAAGTTATGGTCCTTATAAAGGAAGACGTATCTTTTGTCTTTTCACTTCGTCTATGTTTTGCTTCTTCTATGATGACGTCAACTTCGTCTATACTTCTTTTGTGATGACGTCACTTCATCTATATTTGACTTTCATTGTCTATGTTTGACTTCTATCGTCTATGTTTTGTTTCTTCTATGATGACGTCATCTTCGTCTATACTTCTTCTGTGATGACGTCACTTTGTCTATGTTTGACTTTTATCGTCTATGTTTTGCTTCTTCTATGATGACATCATCTTCATTTATACTTCTTCTGTGATGACGTCACTTTGTCTATGTTTGATTTTTATCATCTATGTTTGATTTCTATTGTCTGTCCCATTTTTGACCCTTCAGAAGATAAAATCTGTCTTTAAGGTCTGAATGAAAGTTGTAGATATTGAAGTCCTCTTTCTAACCATATAAAGAACACCTCAATCAGAAATTTTTGGGGAAAGTTATACTAATTTTCCCAATGCATCTATCTTTTTCCATTTTTGCGTCTGTTTTTCATTTGGCTTCGTCTATACCTATCGTCTATCCCATTTTTGACCCTTTAAATGATAAAATATGTCTTGAGGTCTGAATGAAAGTTGTAGATCTTGAAGTCTTCTTTCGAACCATATAAAGAAAACCTCAATCAAATATTTCTAGAGACAGTTATGGCTGTTTCCCTGAAACAGGTTTAGTATGATTGAGGACAAAAACAT